>KZ308836.1:326290-365501 GCA_000376725.2 Ladona fulva
AATTTTTCGCTGATTGTAATAAACTTTTTGTTTTTTATATTGGGTCATAGAAGCCCCCAGGTTGGGGCTACTTGGACCCAAGCTCCTTTTTCCATTGACAAAACAATGTAAATATGTAGTGGGCCTAAGTAGGACATAGGATCTGGAAATATAACTCTTTAGAGACATTCTGAGGCCATGAAATTATCATTTAATTGCAAAGACTCAATGAATAAATCGAAAACACTATATGGAACCATATGTGAAATAATGATGTCTTGGAATTTGTATAATTTTCGGCAAACAAATTGTGAGAAGTATATACAAGGCGATAAAAAACACCCCCTTTTAGTAAGTTTCGGTGGAACGATTTTCCTGTCTATATGACAACACTTGTAGTACAAGTGCCATTTCCAGCCTTTTTTTGCTTTGGGTCCAAGTAACCCCCCAGGGCTCAAGAAGTCGAACGCGTTGCCCACTTGGCTATCGGGAGCCCTCCAGGGCTCAAGTAGGTTTACGGTTCCCATGCGAAGCGTGCCTTTCGGTATAGGAATTATTTGTGAGAGTATTTCTTGATTATTGTTACAAATTGCTGTAGTCTTAAAGTAGATAAGAAGAAGAAACACTTATAGCTAAGTTCTGTCACGTCATAAGGAAGTAATTAAGTAAAAAGGAAGTATAGTGCATCAAAGAGGTAAATTGCAGGCAAGGAAAGGACATTTATGATTAAATTCTATCATATTCAGCCGAAATTTGTGGAACGACATTGCAAAGAAAACTAGGAAGTTCTTTCTTCATTCCTTAGAATTTATGATTTTTAGTTATAGCCTCGATAAGATCTTAGCGCACACAAAATTCGGTTAGAAGATTCAAACAACATACATTCATTTTAAACTTCTTTCCGCTCACATTCCCAGGAATTATCGCAGAACATATTATGCTCCCTTATCTTAATATTTAACTCTAGAGTTGATTTGTTTTTCTTTAAGGGAGTAATAAGCGGTGCATCAGGAGTAACTTGGATCACCTGCAATCTTCAGCCAGTTGTCGGGACGGCCCTGATTGAGTAAATCTCTCTCTGAGCTACATTAAAATTAAATAAAACTACATGAAATAAAGAATTTACATAATAAATACAGTATAGAACTACAGCATTAACAATGCAATGAAGGAATAAATATTGAAAAAACACTACCTTCAGCTGCTGTGGTCGTCAAAGCTGGCGACGCACAGTGGCCTGGAATTGAAAAATGCTGGCCAAGGGGCCAAAAATGGTTTTTTAGAGTTAGGAACGTGAAACTTCGCTTTAATATTCAGAAAAATTCGAATTTTGTTTTTCTGTCTTTTATTTTTCGTTATTTGAGCGCATCAAAAAGATACAGGGTGTCAAACTTGGGCAATTTTCACACAAAAGAATGTTCTCGGATATTTCTGAAAAACTTTCAAATTTGCAAAGAATTTTTCCTAGCATCTTTTGGTTAAGAAAAACGAAATAAAAATTTCCTGGTAGGGTCTAAATTACTGTGGTCGACTTGCCTTTTATTTTCGGCAGTTCATAGGATACCGTGTACTAATAATGCCAGTTGAGACTCACAAGATCGAGTCTTACGAAAACCGTGTTGATTCCTAACTATGAAATTTGATGTTTCGAGAAAGCCCATTAAAGAACTAGCAATTATGTGCTCCATTATTTTTCCGCTCAATGATGTTAGAGAGATAGGCCGATAATTCGCTGGATCCTCCTTAACGCCGCTTTTAAATATTTTAAATATTGATATTGGTGACGTTCGCAATTTTCCAATCAGTCGGGACTTTACCTTCACTCATTGACTTATTAAATATTACTTTAAGAAAAGGTGCTACATTTTCCGCAACCTCCTTGAATACCCGAGCTGGTATGTCTTCAGGACCAGGAGCTTTATTTGGTTTAATCTGTCGCAATAGATTAATGATGCCGTCTTCCCTGAAGATGATATTCGACATCACTTCAGGCCTATCAACTTCTGGTAGATTATCTGATGTACTATTAGAAGTGAAAACGCGTCGGAAGAAATCATTTGAAATATTCGCTTTACCCTTAGCATCGTTGATTAAATTACCGCTATTATCTTTCAACGAACTAACAGTTTGCTCTTTACCTTGGACGTCACGTACGTATGACCAGAAAGATTTTGGGTCCTTGTCTAAGAATTCGCATAAAACCTTTTTAAATTGACGAAGGGCATCTCGCATAGTTCGTTTCGTCACCGATTTTGCTTCTTTATATTCGCTCTTTACTTGATTTGTGTTGACACTGTTGGGTAGCCTCGCAGCGGCTTTTAATTTAGAATGCAAACGCCTTTCTTTTTTTAGAGCTTTCCTTGTCTCTTTATTACACCATCTGGGTTCGTTGGTTTGATTTGAAAGTTTCGAGGGAGCATATTTGTTAATAAGGTTGCTCATTGTCCTGACAAAGAGATTCCAAGTGTCCTCGGCATTTAAACAAATCGTGCGCGTTTCACACAATGGAAAATCAGATATGAGTTGATTACGAAATCCCTCAAAATCAGCACTCGAGTAGAGATATACTTTGCGATTCGGTTTTCTGTGCTTTACTAAGTTAACGTCGAAATCTATAACTACGGCTCTATGGTCGGATATTCCATCAGAAATTGTGGTGTTTAATATTCTCTCGGGCGTATTGGTAAGAAGAAGATCTAATGTGCTTCCTTCCCTGGTAGGCTCTTTAACTGTCTGATTTAACGAATTTTTTGCATTATATTCAATAAGGTTCTGCAAGAGTCGCTATCTTGGGCTCCTTTCTTAACTACATGGTTCAGCCAATCGATATCCGGAAGATTAAAATCCCCTCCAATTAAAGTTACGCTATTGTTATTTTTCCGCAAATAAAAGTTAATAGAGAGTTTTAGCACTGCGTACACCGTAGGTTCAACTGCCGTTAAATTGAAACATCCATACGATCTACCGGGCACCGTAGATGAAGAGTTTCAGCATACCGTCAACCAACAACAACAACCCGAAGGCAGCGCGTGTTGAAATTCTTCCCTGTTGCCTTCACCACCTCTTCTTGTACCTCCCTCCATCCATTCTCATAGGGATTAGTTCCTATAATTTGTCCAAGCAAGATGATATCGACCCATTTGGAGAATTGCAACCTTTCTTGCTTCGCCATATTTGACACCTTCCGTCGACGTGGGAACTCCAAAATTAAACGTGCCCGTGAGACTGACCTGGACAACGTGGAATTTTGCGCATGCGCACTGAGACATTTAGAATATATCGGTTAACCAATAAGCCCCTGCTAAAACTCTCTAATTTCTTCGTTAAGGCTACGCGAAACCTGACGTGAAGAGTTGGGTGGCCGATAGAAGGCACATACATTTATGTTCGGCTTATTATTGGATTGACTAATAGTGCACCAGACTCTCTCGATGCAACTGTTTCGATACGTATGTGAATTACTCCGTAGAAAACTTTTAACCGCTATAAATAGCCCACCACCCATTTTTTCCTGACAGTTCTTACGGTATATCTTAAAATCTTTCGGAAACACTTCCTAGTCATTAATACCCTCTGATAGCCAGCTTTCTGTGCCTATAATTATGTTGGAGTCGTTACTTTGGATGAAATGCTCAAGATCCGCTGCTTTGTTTTTAACTTCTAGAGTTTATAATCGATAATTTATAACATTGGGTGAAGCCCGAGTGTTGCACTGTGGGTCGTTTACGCTTTTTAGAGGAATTTTTACGGTGTTTACTTCTTTTTCTCTAATTTCTCGTAAATCGGATTCTATTGTATTATTACCATACCCGTCATATGACGTACCCCTTATCCTAAAAAATAACTACAGTGGTTGTAAATCCTATGAGCCACACCACCGCCAGCGACACCAGAGCCGTTCAAGGCGAGGGGGTACGATCGGAGGGTCGGCTGAAAGTCCACAACCTCAGCTCCCATGCCCCAATAGAACCCCCATAGTCTCGCATTCAGTCCATCTATCTTTCTCTGAACACGATGGCCACAGTCATTCCGCCGGACAATGTTGCAGATGGAAATGGATGCCAAGCGACCCCCGCACGCGCTCGACCTCGTAATTCAGGTCCTTAAAAGAACCCATAATATCCTCGGGAGCGCGGTGACAGGCATCGTTGACCCCGACATGGGCCACCACCCGCAACCCGTGTCCCTGGCAGCCACACCTACCGCACCCGTGACGTGGGCCACACACCCTGAGGGAATACCCCAAGATGTAACCCTCATGTCACCTCCCTCCCTCTTCGCCTTTTCCCGCAAAGGAGCCCCCACACGATTGACGTTTGAGCTCCCTATGAGTACAACCCAACGGTGTGGAATTCGCACGAGAAGGGTTTGATTTTGGAATTATAGCGCGTTCAACGCAGAGCGGCTCGTTTCGTTAAGGGAGACTACAAGTTCGACAGCAGTGTATCAGATATGATTAAATCCCTCGGTTTAGATTTAGATTTAGAAACTTACCCCGCGAGCCGCCAAATGGCGTGTGGCAGGGGGTGTGTCAACACCAGATATTCGTACCTAATCTATCCTGTTGGCTTCTCTAATACTACGTGGAAAGAACGACCAAAAATAACTATCCGTTTTTGCGATTATTTCTCTGTAACGCTTGGTCGATGCCTCTCGAAGGTCGCGTTCTTCCTGTACCGGAATTACAATGTCCTCGACTTCCTCTGAAAATTCTGCGCAGACGAGTTTTTCGAAAAGTTTCTGTCGGTAATCAGATCTTCTCTCCTGTAGCGAACTCCACCCGAGGGACTTTATCATAGCCGTAACGCTGCTGTCGAATCTAAAGTCTCCACTAACGAAACGGGCCGACCTACGTTGGACCATTTCTAAATCTGAGGCTAGACCTACTTCGTGCGGATCCCAAACCGCGCTGCAGTATTCGAGACTAGGTCTAATTAGAGAAAAATAAGCAGTTTCTTTCACTTTCGATTGGCATCCTCTAAGGGTTCTACTTGTCAATCTTTGCATTTTGTTAGCCTTTCCTATGATCTCTCGAATATGTTCCTTGAATGATAAACCGCTGCTAATCGTAACTCCTAGGTATTTATTGTGACTCACAGACTCTAAGAGATTTCCTGAAATTTCGTATTTTAAGCTATTAATGTTGGTCGATCGCGTGAAGTTCATAGCTACGCACTTCTTTACGTTCAAATCAAGCTGCCAATCTTCGCACCACGTCGATATAACGTTCAGGTCGTTCTGTAGGATAACACTATCTTCATCTGAAGTAATCTGTCTGTATAAGAGGGTATCATCGGCGAATAGTCTAACCTTGCTCCTTACATTATCTACTATATCATTAATGTAGATTAGAAATAATATCGGCCCTAAAATGCTTCCCTTGGAGTTGTCCAAACGGTTGGAATTATCTTGGCGATAGAAGACGCACAGATTGTTCGAGAAATTCCTGAGTAGAGACTTACATGACGAAATACGCGACATAGTGATTCCTGCGCTTAGCGAACGCAATTTTCGAGACCAGACGTCGAAAGAATTTCATGAGATTATTGCACGAACGGATAGTTATTATTGGTCTCTTTTTCCAGATAGTATTACCCTCCACTCGGGTTCCAGGAGTGGAACAGAGCCCGAGAGGTTAGGAGTGGGCATCATCACCTCCGCGACAGACCAACCAGCGTTGACTCTGGGGCGAGCCACAGACGTCGACGCGGAAGGGACTGCCGCAGAGTTGGGAACTACCCTCCCCCTTATCGAGGTACTTCCACTCCTTAGAATCAACGAGCGAAGCTCTCCCACAGCCCTCTCAAGGCCGCAGACCCGTGCCCACAGGGGGTCGGTTTCCATCCTCCTTTCGCGAGCCATAAGGACAGACCTATAGGAAGCCATCCTATTTCTAAGGAATTTAAGATGAGACACTAAAAACGAAAACAAGTTAAGAATGGGCAAGATTTACCTCCAGCTCGGCTTTACCTGACTGACCTCACCCAAGTAAAGGGACTAAATTTCTATTTCAAGATGACACTTACGGGGAAAAATGAGCCAACGGACGGTTAGATGTGAAACGGAGTTTATTTATGCAAGGTAAAGTTTAAATTATTTTAAAACAAAATAGGGATGTTTTAGTTACTGAGTATCTATGGTTCGAGTAAAATACAGTAAAAAACTGCGGCTAATAACGAAGAATTATTGAAGGTTTTAACTAGGAGATAGTATGTAGCAAGTAAAGCAAATAAAAGATGTTTTGGCACTTAAGAATGAAAAACTCTAAACACAAACAAGTAGAATTAGGCGAAAAGCCTGGTCAGTGAGGGAAAAGATATTATAATATAAAGATGGATGGTACTTAACGCTCGCTCGGATTCACAGCTTCGTGGATTTCCCGTGCACACTTCTGAAATAAAAGCACTCACCACTATGGAAAATTCACTTAACTTTAAACGAAGCTCTAAATAAGAACAAATACTATGCACTAAACAGAGATAAACTATAAAAAAGCACAGGAAAGATTTAAAAGTAGACGGTAGAAGCAGGTAGTACGTCTGCGGCTGTGACTCAGCAGGCGCTCTCAGGAAAGAGAGAAGGCACGTCTGTCGCCTGTGACAGCTCGGTCAGGTGTTGTTTGTGCTACATTTATCATCCTTAAGAACCTCTTTAATGTTTACGATGTTGGCTGCCCTGTATGATCGACCGAACTCTGAATATAAAACTCTTGAGACGCTCTTAAACCGTGCTTAAATGTGCTTTTCTCTCGCTAAAAATAATTAGAAAATCGATGGCCCTTCTGCTAAACTATTCCCCGTCTCATTCGTGCAGAAGCTGTGCATTCAATCTTCTATGCATTCATTGACGAATTATCCCTAAAACGCAACACATTTCGTTGCTATGCAGTTGTTTACATGAACATATATGAAGTAGCTATGCAGTTGTTTATACGAAGGACCTTCGTATATCTTGATTAGTTACATTTTGTTAAAACGCGCTCGCTAGACACTCCGCGACTACCCCATATATAATATGGGTTTAATTTTAATTTAACCGAAAGTATTCACATAAATGGACAAACATCACAACCAGAGAAAATACGAAATATATGATGACGAAGGTTCTATCGGATTAAGTCCCTTTTTGTGAGTAATTTCGTAACGGTTAAAGTAAATATCTCTGGTCAGCCACAGAAAATACAAAAATATGGAAACGTAAATTTATAGCACGAAGGTAATTTTCATCACAAAAATAGTAAACGTCTCATTTCCATCACACTTTGGCTTGAGAGTGACAAATTATAAGGAGTGGCAAAGTATTCTTAAGAGAATCTTTGACGCGTGTGCAATGGCTCTCACAGTCCCAAAATATACAACTGTCCTCTTATTTCTTGCGTTCTTTATAATGTTTCTTCTCTGAATTAACAAATTGAAAACTGCTTCTCCGCGTGTGGCAGCAGAAAAATACAAATAAAATAAATGGTTTGTAGTATTACGCTCGATCCTTTAAAATTATGCAATGTATTTCGCCAGTAATGGGATTTTCCACTTCTGTAAAACTTTAAAATCTTCTCCCGGTACGTGGTTATAACATTCAGCGCGTTCACGTGGTTATAACATTCAGCGTGGTGTAGTTTCGGTACACCAATCAATTGCGTGCAAATAAAAGCAAGATACGTATAGTGTCTATGATATTTAATCGAGAACTAAATGCATCACAAACTCATTAAACCCGAGCAGAAGTGACTTCCTCAGAAGAGAGAAGAGATTGAAGTAATAATACGGTCATAGAAATAATAAAAATCGATACAACTAGCCGAACGCCACGAAGTATGTATGTATCGGATGTAAAATAAGTATTTATATTTCAACCAATAATTCAGCACACTATCCCTTATCGCAACTTAATATACTGTTCATTTCAAAGATGTTTTCTGTTGGTGACGAGAGGCGTCAACCGGGAGTATTTCAATTCCATTAACACCGATATCCCGCAAACTGTGTGTCGGCGTGTTGCAGTGGTTTCCAGCTGAATTTTAACAGTCTATTCCATAGACATAGTATTTGTTTTGGTCGGCCCTTGATGTCGGCCATCGATGGTTGAATCGATAACTACTTCAAGAAACACTTGACACGGTTATTGATTGAAGGAAAGCAGTGCCTAAACCCTAATCCTCTAAAAGAATCAATTAAAAAGTGAGAGCACTGTGACAAATCAATAGGCAAACGACGTTTTGAAGCGAATTCGATCGCATAAGTTTATCAAAATTTCGCGTAATATTCCACCTTTTAGTGGAAGACGACTGCTTCCAAAGGGGGTCTTCAGTAAGTTAAGTGTTCAAATATCTTCTTGGCTGAGTGTGGAAGGACTCCTTTTAGAGCGAATAACCAATCAGAGGTGATGACAGCAGTTTAAGGAGGTGCTCATTATCTTCGTGGAGTTATATGACAAATCAATCTCTCTTCGCTCACCTTAATTCTTGAAATATTTCATTAGCGGCCATTAGTACAGATTGGTCATTGGCCCTCTTGAGGATCAACTGGAAGTTCGACAGCCATAGTCGCTAACCAAATATTTTCTGTGGAATAGTACAATTTATTGCCATTTATTTCTACATCGATAATCTGCATCTACATTAATCTACGAGCCACCTTTCGGCGTGTGGCAGGAGGTGCCAACACCAAGCGGTCGAGTTTCCTTTTTAGCTTATTGTTATCGAAAAGAATGAGTCCCCAAAACGACTTGTCCTCGCATCTTTTTCTCTTTTGGATTCGTCGAAGTAGCAGAGGGGGGTCGCATGATTACTTCAGATGTACTTTCCCTGAATTCATCAAGCAATCGCAGCCTAATCTCTTTCCTTTCAAGGACTCCCAACCAGCGTCTGAGAGCATTTGCGTAACGCTCGCATTTCCATCGTAGCACTTTTCAACAAATCGTATCGTCTTGCGCTGTACTTTATCGAGTTCGTGGGTACAGTGCTGGCCAAAATTAACGCAACACCTCGCGGCGTGACGGAGCGGGATATTTAGGAACTAACTGTGCTGAGGAGTTTACAGTGCACTCTGACAACAGTGTTAGAGTGTGGGGGAGGGGGGGGGAGAGCCTATGGGGGATGAGTGAGGGCGAGGCCTAGATGTACTTAATGTCGGGAAATTGGAAATTCAGTATTCCTGCGTAAATCTACATTCGAAGCAGTCGAAAGAAAGAATCTTCACTGCACAAATATTCCTTTCTCGTCTTGACTTATCCCTAATTCTTTCCACTAAATGTTTAATTTCCCATCATCTACACCTGTGTACAACTACATATGTACCCAGCAAGCCGCCTTTCGGCGTGTGGCAGGGAATATTTAGAAGATTGAAGGCTTAAACAAAGGATAAATCTACTACATTAATTTCCAGAAAGCACGTTCACAGATTATGTAGCTATCATAATGCGCCCCCCATGTTATATAGGCCGTTCTGATTCTGAGAGAAAAATCAGAGAAATAGATGCTAGAACAAGTCGTTTAAAAAATTCATTTTTTCCGCGAACGATACGCGAAAGTATTGGTTTAGGGAAGTAGAGTCATGCACCCCCTGCCACACACCGAAAGGTGCATATACACTTTAAGTGGAGTCCCGCCAATTTCGTCACAGAGTGACACTGAATAAGTGTATCTGATTGAGTGACTATGATTCGAGGCCCACATCGGTGCATTTTCTAAAAAACGCACCGACGGAATGACAGCGAAACATTCGGAACCCATCTGGACGAGGAATCGAATTGTAGATAGATTTATTTCCTGTCGATTCTTCGAAAGATTCCATAAATCGGTACACCGCAATTCTGCGGAAGAATTCCGTGATCAGTTTGGAAAATGTGTCTGCCGTTTCAGAATCACGTTCACTTGAAAATGGCAAACGACAATCATCTCGGAGAATTATTACAAACATTCCTTTAAATCGACCCAAGACATTCGGATGAAGATTCTACGGCCTTCTAAAATGGAACTTACCAAAGAGTCTCGAGGATTTAAAACAGAGAGTCACGCACTTTCGGCTGTACTTTTCCCAGAGCGCCAGACCCGCTTATACTATGATGATATTAATAATGATGGTTATGATAACAATAATATAATAATATTCTTATATTATAATATCAGGAGATATATGGTTTTGGTATTTAATTCTTAGGAGAGGCAAGTGATGTTCACAGCCGGGCGGGCGCGGCTCTGATTCCATCCGCGCTTTGGAAGAGATCACCAACTCCCGTCCACATCTAATGGGAGTCCCAACAAATCCACGCATCAAAAATAATTATTATTCACCAATTAATACGGAATTGCTTCCCATGATATGAGTTGGTTTTAGTTATGTTTATCTAGCCGTCATATTCCCCGCAGTGAATCCATACCCGTCGTTATTGAATAAAACGGCGGGTTTACAATGTACGTAAATATCCATACCTTGTTACGCGATGAATGTTACATGGAAATATCGTTTTACAAAAACAGAATAAATGAAAAATCCAATAATAAGGCCCTTACACACCAATCTTGGAGATTCTTCCAAATGATGTTTTATTCAAATTCTTGGATTGTAGAAGTTTAGCAACTCAACGTATTTTGCGTTGGCCTTTGTTAGTTACCCTTTTTCAAACATCCAATTAAATCCCTCCAAGGAACTGTTTTCTTCTAGTATCTTAGTATTACATGCCACTGGAAATTAGCAGGAACTACATGAGTACATGTAACTTTTCATTTTTAGTACAGTTGTAGGAGAAAATTTTCCCAGCCCCTATATTGTAGGCAATATTGCTTTTACTTTATGAATCTCAGGACCCCTTTTATACAAATCCTGGCTACGCCCCTGGTGTTGGATAAATTAAGGAGTTGACACCCCTTCCATACCCCACTGGTGGCGTAGAATACATTTGAATCTGAATACACGAAATCGACATCTCATTCTTCCGACGGTTTCTAAAAGACACGAAATGAAGAACTCAACGACGCCTGTGGTTTGCACTGAATTTCATTCGAATTCCTTCGAAAATATATTAAATATAGCGGAATTACGTCAATTCCCATTAACATGCCGTTTCACTTACTCCCTAATTTCGAGAAATAATATTTTTAATCTTTAACTGGAAATGAGAAGGCGTTACTTCATGGAAAGCCATAATATTGGGAATGAAACTATTTCTCTCTGATCGATAACAAAATTCGAACAGTTTTATTTCATTTAAGTTTCGTATTGCTCGCGAAAATGTTTCCTTCTCGAGTTACCGATGGCTCGCCGGATACCATACTTAGGAACGATGGTATAGAAAGGTTTCTCTTATCTACAACTTGGCTTTAGATAATTCTACAAATTAATGAGCAGGAAAGAGCGGTGTGGTCAGAGTGTCCCTATCAAAAAATGACACTTCAGCTGTTGCTGGGAAACTGTTTCCGTTCGTAGCATCGTGGTTACATGGCGAACGTAATAACTAGTTTTAAGCTGGTTTCTTTAGGTTTACCACAGCACTATTTCATACTTGTAGGATACATCTTCCAGTACGAGTTTTCATTCGTTCAATCGCCACACATCTCCGACTGGCTTTCTCTTCCAGCCTTCAAATACCAATGTCGCACACTACTTTCACGTTTGACTTTCTAACACTTCATTACACATCCGTTTTTTATTTGCACCTCTTCGTTCCCATTCATTTTACTCTTCTCCCGAATGTCTTCCGTCGCAACGAGTCCAACATACTTCCGTTTGCAGACTGTCCTCGCCTCTTCTCTAAGCCCTCCACTCTTACAGAATTCCACCTCTCGTTCATTCATCCTCCACTTATTTCCAGAAAGACGCCAATCATCGGTTCCTCTATTCCGCCGGATTACCTAACTCTCGCAGTATTAAGCAGTTAGGACGAAGGGCATTTGGATCCCAAATAATACTCCAAATAATAATATTCATTCTGGCTTGAAATTGAAACTCATCTTATATCTAACCCTCCGTCTTGTGAAGTTTAAATGTGATAGCTAGAAAAAAAACTACTTTGTACATTTGAAAACCTATTTCAATTTAATGTAAAGATTAGATAGTTAATCTGTGTCCTTATCCATCGTAAATATGGCAGATTAACTATAATCTTCACTTTAACTGATACAGCTCTATGAAGTGAACTTATCGCAAAGTCCATTTCAAATGTATGTGCATCATAATACCGAACCCAAAGGAATCTCAAAAGATGCAAAATGCAATGACATTAGCAGCATATTTTATTATATATATAGCGTTATTGCGAATGCGCTAAAAATGCTTCTAAATGAGGGGATCGGACCTGTGATAGTCTAAAAATTGTTCCACTTCGGAGGATCCAAGCCAAAGGCACTCTTCTTACCTTTGAATTTACGGCTTTGAAGTTCTTTCTTTATTCAATAACCCAACATTTTAAATTTGTAAATACACTTTTAAATCTATACTATTTAAATATTTGCAGCAATATCAGTTAGACAGTTAACATTATTATTCCAAATTCTCTCGTCCATTTTTAATTATTCTTGCAGCGCAGGAGATTGAGAGGAGGGAATTCTACAAAACTAAGCCCACAAAGTAAGGAAAAAGGGGGAAATAGATTCGATGCATAATCGAGTCGACCTTTAAATACGAAGTGCAGACACGAGGGAAGTCCGAGGGCCATCCACGAAGTTCGCTTCGGAATCGAAACTTCGCCAATCCTTTTTAGATGCTGTTTTTGTGTAACACGTGTATTTACTCGCAAAAATACTTAATTTGATAATATTTATTTATATTTTAATTGGAAAATTACTGAAACTGTGTGACAAAATATTTGAACATCGGTTTGTACACTACTGTCAACTTATGAAACTCAAAGTCGTTAAGAATGTTCAATTGTATCTCTTTCAGTCCTTTCTACTTAAAACTGTACTTTTTTAATCTCCACACGTTATAATTAAAATTAATCCCCCAGAAGTAGATTTGCAGCATTAAACTAGACTTATACACGAAATACGAAACAAATCTAAAGTAAAAATTCGAGGCGTCGACTTAAGACACGAATATAAACGGTAAATACAACGGAAAGAGAAATGAAATCGTCCTCCGCAGGGTTTTTTTCCAATTGTATATAAAATATGTTTCCAATCACCCGTTTTCTGTGATCTGCAATTGTAGAAATATTTGTCGACGTGCATCATAAAATGTCAACTTCTTTGTCAACATGTTTTGCGTTTCTTTTAGGATGAGATCCGTTAGATACACAAAAGATTGCCACGCACAAGTATTTTTAAAAAGTGCTTCGATAGTCTCTTCGCACCTCCACCAGGAATCGAACCCGGGACCACTTTCACCACATAATTACTACGAGAGGCAATAATACGCATGAGAGTCATTTTAGACGAATACGAATGAAACCGAACAGGCCTCTCAAATATGAAGGCCAACAAAGAATATATGCTACGAATTTCCATTTTTGTTTGCAACGATTATCATTTAATACAGTTGATTCGAGGATCGATGAGTTTATTCCTTATCTTAATGGAGTGGAGCGAGCGGCGTGGCTTTCATTGTAATGTGATAGTATAATGATCAGTTACGAGAGAGTATATGAATGAACAGGCGGTGAATGCAGCCATTGATTGATATCGACGCATGCGCAGAAGAAGAAATTCGAAACGGGAGAGAGCGATGCGAGAATAATGGAACGCCGATTAAACGTATGTTTGGAGGGACGAAGTAAATGACAATTCGTGGCCCAAATTCTTAAAATAAAGCTGCAGATTCGAAATAGAAATCCTGAAAGAAGACTGAGTAGCATCGGAAAATTCTTGGAATCGCAGATAATGTTTGGGAAAAGTATTGGAGAAGAAATAAATCATTGGAAAGAAATATTGAAAACAATTTGCGCACTGCACCGGACAATACAGACATGACGACAATTTCATCCACCAATAGCAGATCCACAACTCTTATCTTTAGATAGCCTTTATGGGGCCTACTGAAAAGCATACACGTGACTGAAAGGAAAAACTTATCATCTATAAGTAGGAGCAGCACTTTTAAAAGAGGAAAATTCGTGTCGGCGAAAAGTACCCGTCGGCCGAATGGTGTCGGCGAAGCGTCCCATTTGTCCAAAAGCGATTAATTATTCTTTGTGAAGAAATTATTAAATGGCACCGCTCGAAAGACTTCACAAATTCATCTGCGAAAGATAATATCACTTGGTAGAGGACGGTTGCGATAAATAAAATTGCTTTTTTAAGGTTTATTCTCGTTTTCGCGCAAATGAAAACAAAAATGGGATGTATTCAGTCCACCAAATCAAATTTCGAAACATTAATCAGAATCTAAAAATAGGAACATTTAGTGTATGCGTCGAAGTTCGTAGACATAGACGAGAAAGAACTGCGTTGGAATTTCACCTTGCGATTCCCGCAAAAGAGAAATCTGATCAGCTGAGCAGCGAGTCAACGCACAGCTGTGCTAATGCGTACTTAAGATAAATTGAGAGTAGTTTTTCAATCTTTCCTCGTCTGGCATCTTTCAGGAAAATAATTAAATCATTGCGTTAGTATTGCGATTAAAAAGTTAAGTAATTTAAAGTAATTAATACACCTTTTGCCTTCGATAATCACGCTTTCAAAAATACTGCTTTTTTATCCTCAGCTATGATCTCTTTATTAAATATTGAGAAAAGAAACTTAATCGCACTTGGTTCATTGGATAAATAATTAGTCAAAACATTTAATCTGTGTATAAAGTATTCAGTTCGAAGACCGGTTGGGACCTCATCCCCTCTATCGTCAGCTGCGAAGAGCGAGGAGAGGGAAATGAGGCTTACTAGGCAAGATGAGGAGTGAGGTAGTTTGCCCTTGCTTTCCTCACTGAGCCAGAATGCTATAAGCAGAATAAGCCCTCGTTATTGAAACACAATTATTATACGAGTAACGCTTTTCGTAGCATTTGATAAGGAGAGACCTTAATGAAAGCCTTTCTTCAGTATCGCTCATACCTCACTAGCTTTCATATCGTCACAGCCATGTACAAAACTGAGACATAAGTAAATAAAATATACGTTTTTCTCTTTCCTGCACCAAATGAAAAATAAAAAATCATTCAACAGCAGTGGGTAGCAGGACAATCAAATGGAAAACCTTTGTAGGAAATTGCATTTCATTCATTGCTTCGTTTCGTTACAATATTCGATTTAATAATTACTATGAAAAGTATCGTTAAAACTGTTTCGACACATTATGTCATAACGCACGTATGGGCTCCCTAGGAGAATCGAACCCGGGACCGCTTTCAACAAAGGCAAACTCGCTACCCACTTGGCTATCCAGAGGGTCAAAAAAAATAAAAGAAAAAATCACCCAACGAGAATACTCAACTTCTTTTTCTGACTCTGTTGAATTAAATGACTAAATAAACAGCACCGCTCTTGCGTTCGACGAACAGACAACCAACGTGGACTTCTGGTCGTCCAAACATCGCATATTTTGAGTTTGATGACATTTTGTCGTCTGCTCGTGAAGACGCCATGGAGGACTCGAAGAGAGCACTGAAAAAGACTACTGGAAGGATCTCGGAAAAGTTTCCTGGAACACCGAAACACTAATTTTGACTTAAAAAAGGGTTATCCATCTCCATCTTTTCCGCACACGCTGTCGCGTGGTGAAAAAGAACACCGCAAAGATACGACGCTGTCCTCCAGAAGTGGTGCTAATCTCACAAAATTGATAGTTTCTGGCTGCAAGATACGGTGCTCTCGGAATGAGGCCTTCAAATACAGGTTACGCATCGAGTGTAAGCAAATCTACAGTATAGCAAATCCGAATGCAAAAGATTCCAGTAAAGACACCATTTACTTCAATTCCAAACGAATTATCCGCACGATATTTCCATCAGAATGAGAAGATTCTGATAACAATTTCTGAGTCGTAGACTGAATTCGGTTGAGTCTTTTGAATCCGATTAAAAAGTAGGAGGTTTCCGGTTCCTTATCAGCGCCCACAAATTGAAGAAAGTTTGGAAGGAAACAGTACTAGATCGTCCTTTGCATTTGCCAAATTTGGCTCCGGTCAATTCCCACAGCAGAGGTGTGCAAAATGCACGTGCCCCATGCACCACACTGTGCACGGGGCGGGTCTATTAGCACGAGTATAGTTTGGGAAGGAAAAAATGATTCGTTCTCGAGCAGTGATTTTAGCAGTGCATATGAAAGGAGGCCTTTTAAAGCTGTTACGCAATGCTTCGACAACAATTACACAGCCTTCTTTGTTCTGTACAATTTATGTCCAGAGAACGCATGAATCAGCAACCCGAAAAATCACTATGGTAAATAGAATAAATGTGGATTAGAAATAAAATTATCGTTACGACTTTTTCCGTCTGCTTATAGAATTTACTGTTGTATTTTAGTTCCTGTAATCTTCACAGCTGCTTCAAAGTCTCTAAAGATATTTTTGCAGTGCAGAAACGATAACAAAGGTGAAATAAATTTACCTATTCCTAAACGCATCAAAACAACTCTTCCCTGAACAATTTGGAAGAGTTCGTGCTCCAGAGCGAACAATTGTTCCAATATTCGGACGCAACGGGTCGGCTCAATTATGAACCTCTGCCCTGCATTTGCTCCCAGAAATTGAGTAGAAGATCAAATGCCAATCGGAAGATCAATTAGGAATATGCCGCAGTTGACAATGAGATTCCAGAGAAAACAGAACGTGTTTCTGAAATCCTCCAAAGTTATGAATTGATTCAAACTATTGTATTAAAAAAAGAGCGAAATTTGAAAACTGTTCTCGCCTTTATTGGACTAACAGACATTCGAGTCGAAAATTCAGGAAAGTAGCGTTTAAGGTAAACCTTGGATATTCAAAGATTTGCACATTCTCATCTTTTAAAATTTTATTTTATTACTAAAATTTTCATTTTTTATCGTAACTAATGAATTCTGTCGATGTTTCCATTCCCCAGGTGCAAATGTGTATGAAACCAGGACCGGCCAAACCCATTCAACTTCAGAGGAGATAACTTTATGAAAACCACCGATACAGATACATTTAACTCAGAAACTTTTTATTGTTTTTTTTTAAGGAAAATGGACTTTGTACTTTTTCCACGGGATTTTATTGTAGACACGACCAGGTTTAGGCGTATTTAAACACAGGTAAGACTGGCGGAAGGTTTTACAGTTAGGGAAAGGACGTGGGGGAGGAAGAGGGGAAAAGTTGAGATAAGGGGTTGGGCAGCGGAACTGCAGGTAAAAGAACATTGTCAGTGTGAGTTAGGATGCATTGAAGCAGTGGGGAGTGGGAAGGTGCTCGTTAACTAATGCGCATTTCTCTGAATTAATATGGATCTCAAATTGTTCCAAGAAATTGAGCCTTTGGCTTCTGCTGTGCAAAATATCCGATACAAAATCCGAAAAATGGTCTTCGCCGAGTGTCACAAATATATTTTGGGGCACACACGGCGTCCCCGTCACAATCATTACAGTACGATACATTTCGGATTTGTACGGATATACCTCCTGTACGGATTTCTTCATGAGATGGATGATATCTCTTTACCATTGAAAAATATTTTATGCAAATTAAACTGTGATTTAAATGAGAGTCTCAATTTTTCTATGGGCAGAAGGCTACCGACTTTATCACAAATGCTACTTAAAAAAGTTAATTTCACCCACTTTTGTTAAACATCTTCACAACTTATTTCTTTATTGATACTGTTTAAGGCTATTTTTCTCTCTTTGCGAATTAAAAGTTTGTCAATTAGGTTACGTTGACAGCCATCCTTAACAGATCAATCGCTTGGTCGACAATAAAAGGCTGTGGAAAAATGACAAAGCCTCTTTTACTTCAAACATGAGTATTTCCACAACACATCGCCGATGTCTGTGAATTTTATTATATGCTTTGCTTACTTCCATTGAAATTGGATGAATCGACAATAAAACAAATCAAATTAACGACAAGACTTCAAATTATATTGAACGATTTGTTTTCAGAAACGGAGATGTTCGCAAAAGGACCGGTATTCCGCAATTTCTTACTTCTTAATTTCGAAAAAAGGATACGAACGTGCACATGCAAAAATCGTTGGATATGTCCTTCATTTATGAATCGCTCAAATGATACGTAAATATGTATACCCTGCGTTACTCACCTTGTGATTTCGCTTTGATAAGGTACTGTACAATTTTTTAATACGAAACTAAAATAAATAACCGATCGATTCAACGGCCGCTTGAATGAAGAAAGTTTTCGTAATTACCTTGAAACTTCATTTTCAAGATAATTGAATCAATTTAGAGCAAAGAACTCCTTTGCATAACTTAGGAGAACGTAAAGACCTAAATATTTTAGCGTCTTTGGAAACATTACACAGATATGAGGGAGAAATTGCAGAGAAAATAGATTTTATATTTCTTCGATTCATTTCGTAAATGTAGTCGTAGCTTAGGGACATTTGTTCCCGCAAAATTATTCAGTTCATCTTTAGCGAATTAAATTCATCGTTCTCAAGATATGCTATAATTGACGCGGTTTAAGAGTGACCTTAGTTGATCATCGCGCAGTAGATTCAATTGAACGCAATCACGGGGACGACAGCCAACTTATTTCCGATACTAATTTACACTTCGCAATGATTCAAATCCAGTATTCTTAGCGACTGCTGGTTCGGCCAACGTATACTTCATGAACGAATTGCATTCATTTATGAAACATTCCGTGGAATAATTAATACTTAAGGTTGCAAAATAGCTAGGCCGACCTTTTTACTTAGAAACTTGGATAAATGTCTAAATAGAAAAGGGAATTATTTATTCAAATCATAAAAGTATCATATTTAAGCCAGTCGGATCACTTTGAGTAAATTTTACCCTCATATTCCTCGATTTTAATAACTGTTACTGAATTAATGTCAAACGAGAGATTTAGACGACATCCACAGATGTTAAAAATTAAAAACTTTATCTGAAATTGATACAAAGTACAAGTAACGAAGTTTATGAAAAAGGCTAAAGAATTGGGTCGAAATTCGAAGATTCCATATTTTTTCAAGAAAAGTTATAAATTCGCATTAAATAGCACGTTTAGGCATTATTAAGATGTTTACTTTAGATTTACTGGTGGTAAAAACACGATATAGGTACTTATCTTACATACCAGGGCTGGAAGATCGAGTTTGAATCAAACTAGACGAAAGGTTTCCGATGATCAATCGGTTGCGATTCCCGGTGAATCGGCCGTCACTTGCAATCACGCAAATAATCACGATAACACCACACTGTGGTCATAAGTTCTTCCAAGTAATGAAATCATATTTTCTTCCGATGGGAATTTACGATATTGAAGGCATTTAAAAGCTCAACGAAAATCGGGAGAAATGGGCGAACGCCCTAAAAGATTGAAAATACGAAACCGAACAAAAAGACATTAATTTCCTTTGCAAAAGAGATATTTCGCAATAATTTTGCTCAGGAGACGAATAAAAATTGGGGTACGTGGAATAAGGTACCGCTCAACATATGAACTGTTTTCGTACCGCTGTATGACCTCTTAATGAGGTGACCTCTTGATGATGCGATCTTAATTTCGACATAGGAACCACACGTGGGACTTTTAGAACCCCAACTGCTGAGTGTCATCCGAAGAAGATAGCAACGGAAAAGATGTCATTAACACAAATAACGTACCGTTTGTGAATGTTACGCATCGACGTAAAATAGCCGATGTGAGAGATATCGCCAAATAACAACAATTTAATCTTAATTAAAGCCACTAAACATGTTCTTTAATTACAGTTTGAAGGACTATCTTCGCAAGTGAAATCGCGGAGTCAATGGCGAAAGTGATACAATTCCATTCCCAAACACCCACACATCCATCCGCTGGTACACAATCCGACGGCAGAGCGTCTCTTTCCATCCGCAGAATCACACAGGAAAGGCATTGGGGGACAATAAAACCACCAGAAATCAATCGTCAAAATGATATATTTCACAAAAAAGCAGTAATAACGGAACTTACACACAAGCTGACGTAAATGAAGAGGGGTTTATATCCTTTTAAATGCACCGAAAACTGAAGAACCACGATGAGAGCGATTAGTGGCGACCGGAAGTCCTTCCTTCGAAGGCGCGCGCAACTTGGCTGCATCGATCGCCCTTGAACACATTTCGGCTAAAAGCAGAGTGGAATGTGGAGAATTTGTGACATTTAGTGTCGACAGTTGAATAACGAGCACAGCTTAGTTATCACGGGAATTAATTCGCTAACTCTGTTAATCAAGAAAAGCGTATTTCGAACCGAAAATCATTTAAGCGTTATCAGAGGAAACAATCAGCATAGAAAGGATCGCGAACTGCTGGCATTAAGACCATCAAAGCGAAAACAAACACTTGAGAGTGCATGCGTAACAATATATGGTATTATTAGGCGACAATCGAAAATGAGGAAAACGGAAAATGGCTACAAGTATATTTTTGATTGTCGCGAAAGCTGTAAGAATGGTAACTAAAGTCTAATCGGCAAACACTGTGGCTATGTTGTAACCAAAGTCGAAGGTGAATCTCTGAAAGTGATTGTTACGTTTCCTCAAAACGAGCGTAGAATCTTCTTAAAAAACGACAAATTAAAAAATTGGGCCAAAAAAGGCTTTGGAGAACGATAATCCGAACAAAAGTAGATTCTAAAGACTGTATGGACGATGATTCAAAGCACCAATAAATATTGAAATGCAACCAATTAGACTCACGTGAACGAAAATGGAAGACGAAAATGTTAACCGTCTCAATAAGTCACATCAGCGAATAAATAATCGTAAATAAAAATAAAGTATATCAGAAACACTGTTTGAAGAAAAAAGGTACCAAAAATCACACCAAGAGTCAGCTAAACGACGTTAGAAGCTAAAAAACCGGTCTGCTGAGTGACCCACGGAATATAAAATACTGTTATGAAGAACTAGATACCTTAGAGGGCATTCTTCCGGGATCTGCCGGAGAAAAATTTAGCAAACTTCCGGATCTAAACATGTTCTAAGGGAACTAAATCGGTGACTCGTCCTTTATAAAATCCAGCGAAATTTCCCCCAAAAAATAACCCTCCTAGCGATGGGCGGATTCCTAAACATGTTAATGAAGAGGTATAACGGGTATACTTTTCCGAACGAAGAAATAGGTTACACTCACTCTGAAACGTCAGTCACTGGAGAAGGATACATACATCCCTATGCACTGCATTCACATCTCGAAAGGCTAACACTCGAAACTGCATTATCTGCTACACTCTGGAAGTTGATTCCACGAGCTAAACATTCATCCACACTTGCAGAGCGTTTTCCTGTCCGGAAACGCGAGTGAATACTGAGTGGAATTTGTGGGATCACAAAATCCGCCAAAAAAGCGTCACAAACGAAAACGAAGAATTAATAATGCCTTCAGAGGCACTGCCGCCAAGGCAACGAACAACAATAACAATCAACAGCATTATTATTAAATGATGACGAAATACTTCCACACGCTCCACGGACCCTCTTCTATATCATTTATAGAACAACGATAGCAACTTTATAATCATTTTCATTTAAATAATAATATAAAATCATGTCCTGTGGATGGTGGTCTTCCAACACAACGCGAGGGCCTCGAGGGCCACAGGAGGGCCCTTCACTCGCCGCCTTTGACCTTCGCCAGCCCTGGGGAGGCAGCCGCCGTCATGTCTGCCGAGGAGCACTTCTTCAGCCCCCCGGACTTGCGGTCGAGGTACGCCTTGCGGAAAAATCGGGCGAACAGCACGAAGTAGCTCAAATACATGGACAGCGAGAGTTTGATGTTGAAGTCCGAGATGTGGCAGTCGCGGTCGCCCGCCTTGAGCAGCTGGTAGGCCCAAATGTTGATGGCGCAGCCGGTGACCATCTGCGCGAGCTGCGCGCACGTTATGGCCATCGCCACCCAGCGGGGGATGGAAACGCCCCGGCCGGAGGCCCGGATGGCGTAGTAGGTGTACATGGCGCTGTGCACGATGTAGTTCATCACGATGAACCACCGAGCCGAGGCCGTGTACTCCGTGTACGAGTACCATGAGTACAGCAGCACCGTGACGTGGTGGTACCAGTGCAGGAATATCAACGGCTGCTTGCGCAGGACGATGAACACGGTGTCGCCCAGCTCCGGAAGCTTGGAGAGGACGAACATCCACGTCCAAAACCCAGACACCTTGTCCTGCTCTATGAAGCTGCGAAATAACAAGAGGAAGGAATCCATGATTGAGCCGGTTATTTGAAAAACTTGACAGACTACACCTTACAGTGCCTAAACAGCACGTTCTGTTATGCAAAGAACATAAGTTGAAATTATATACACAAAAAACCGAGGCAATGGCATTTCTAGGAAAGTGCCCGATCGGAACTAGGATAAATAATATCTTGGATTAAATATCCGAGACATCAATTACGAAGAGAACGAAGATATTTTCAATAATACGGATAAAGAGCGATTAAGATGAAAGGAAAATCTGCGAGGGAAACACTAAGTTTTGCAAAACACAAATCGCTGTCCCCACATTCCTTCACTCAAGAAATGACAGCACTCACGTCCGCATGAGAAACGAGGACATAATAAGTGCAGCCAGTGACAGTCCTCTGAAAAGGATTCCCGAAAAGGTTTAGGAGTTCAATACTTTAAGGAAGTTTCCTCGGGTGGTCGCCGACCTGGATACAGAGATGATCATCACGATCAGCAAAGAATTACGCGATTAGGTCCACCACAGCCTCCTCGATGGGCTGCACATTTGGTCTATGGTAACACAAATAGTCACAGTTAATATTCATTTCAACTTAAAAGCAATTTTCTCATACGGATGTGCGAATAATTTTAAATTGCATATGAAAACCGACTAATCGACGTCAAACGCGAGATTCCGGATAGAAAATTACTAAATTCGGGGCGCATCGAAACCCGGAGACTCCGGATCAAAGCTGGAGAACTCAAGTTCACATCCGAAGAGACGAATGCCGTAAATTACGGGTGCCTTGGACGAGGACTTTATGAGGGATCTTTTAAATGTACCCTAGCTATAGAAAACTATAGCTAGGGTACATTTAAAAGATCCCTCGAATTTCCACACAAAGTAACCGGGGACTTAGGAATATAGCTGCTATCCCTCAAAAACAAGCTCATAAAAGACAAACATCAACAGGTTTACTTCTCAACTGCCATAATATTTGTAAAACCTGATGATGTCATGCTTTCACGAAACCGGATGCACATTACGTATTTACGTACTGTTTGTTTTAAAAATGAATCGTAATTTCAACACGATGAGCTGTCACTTTACATTGATTCTCCAAAGGAGATTTAAGGGCTGAAAATTTGCTGCCGAGGTAAATTATATTAGTTATGGAATATCTCAGGAGTGACCTCATACTTGGTTTCCATGGCAAACGGACAATTGTCAACAGTGACAACTGAGAGCGATTCTCTAGAGGGAAAGGTGTTGCTGTTATTTATCTTTCTATTGTGATAAATGTAGCTTAAAAGGTTTAAAATATCCTATCACAGGAATCTTGAGTATAAATTGAATAAAAAAATACGCTCTGACACTCCAGGAGAAACCAGGACGAGAGAGAATCATTGTAAATACAAATTCTGTAAAAGGCAGGATCTAATTTGACACTGAGATCCTTAAAAGTGACAAAGCACACGTGGCTAGACAAGTTTCTATGAAAATAGCAAGAAAAATGCGGGTACGTTTAAACATTTAGCACGACATAGCCTTTAAAGCAGAAGACGTCACTAATTAGCAGCTAAATTTGAACCACTTTCTCAAGCATTATCTCTGCAATACACATGCATTGACATTGCACTCAACTTCGTTAATTCTAGAAAAAGGAACGCACACATGATTTCACGTTCGTTCGTCTCTTTCCCTTGACAATTTGATAGGGTAACATGAACGACGTTTAACTCCAATGATCGGAAAATACCCTTAAATGCATGACCAGAATTTAAGAAATTTTGATTCTTTTTCGATCATTTAAGTCTGCATATTAAGAAATATTTAAATGGGAAGGATGAGAAAAATTAATACGAATATCAAAATCTACATAGAGCTACCTGTAAGAGGTAATTACACAGACTGATGATCGGAAATAAGAACAGGAAGCTAAAACACAAGCATTGGAACGTTAACCTCATTTCTCTTCAACCAAGACTTTCAAAAAAAGAGGGGGTATGCGAAAAAATAATTACAGCCGACAAATGAAACAAGAATCATTTCTGTACACTGCTTCATCTCAAGAATGAAACTGAATTCATAGTTTTTCTTAAAGATAATGCTTACCTTGGAATGCATACTGAATGATATAATCCATAATTTCTCAGAACATGAAAGAATTCCGGAACTGTTCGGCAAGCACCCATCAGGCTAAACGCCGCTAATGCTATATTCCAAACCGCTAAAACTCCTCGTAATTGAAACCGAGGTCGACTTTGCATGTAGTGCTGTCCACCAAATATGAATATCATGTATATTCCAACATAATAAAACCCGTACTTCCAATTCTTTGTCATCCATACTCTGGTGTCTTGGTGAACAAATTCTTCCTCGAAGTTGAACACGTATGAGTAATTTGGCATGGTAACTTCCATGTAATTCATGATTGCAAAATTAATGGGAGTAATCCACCTAAATTCAAAATTGTAATAACTTCACTGCAGATTGGATCACGAACTCTACAACAAAGCCGGTAAACACCCGAATGGCTGCAACAAACGGAGTGCGAGATAAAGCAAAATTACCAAGATATCTGTTGGATAGAGGCACTTCTTAATCAAAAACAAATCGCCGAAGGATCCTGATACTAGAACAATAATTTCCGCAAAAACATTTGCTCGAGAGTTTCACCTGCCCATCCAACATTTATCAATTGACTGAAGCACTCCGTTATGTTCTTTTCTTATTTAATACAGAAGTTGCTGTAGTTACCGATAGCTGTCGCTTCGGCACCGAAAGTTTCGAAACGAAACGAAATAACCTTGTAAACCTTGAAGATCCCGAACGATGACATTCTCCTATTGACGTCAATTTTGAGCCAAAATTCCACACATTTAATGCTGCGAATTTTTCATTAAAAACAGTTTCACGAGTGCAAAAGGGTCTTGATCACGAATACAGTGGCACGATTTCTCAGACCAAAGGCTAGTAGTTAAATGGAAAAATCGACGATTTATTCGAAATTCAAATTAAAGTGGAACTTTGATTTGCTTATCTCGCCATAATTTTGCAAACGTCAATCTAACGGGACAATAGTTATGCTAATATGATGACAAAATCTCAATTCAGGCGATGTTAACGCCACTGTTGATCAAAGGCCTGACTATGATGAAACTGAGATTACGCGCTGTGTTTTAAATTATCTGATACACCACTTTATTCGTTTTCTCGAGTTAATAATCTAAAAATTCGACGAAAGATTCCTTAAAATCAGTTAAAAGCTCGATGACCTATAATTTTCTCGTAAATAATTCATTCTTTTAATGCAGAAATCGGTAAAAAAAATATAACTTGATGTTGCTGCATGCTTAACGTGATACGTTTTTGTTAGCCGCCGTTACATAGTTTTTGGTTATGGATTAATCCTTCATAGATTTGTTATGACACTGAACTTAGATCTCTACTATTACTACTTCAGTGTTCTTGGTGAGATATTACTCTCAGCTCATTACGTTTGGCTAATCACTGAAATGAATACTAACAAAAACAATACACAGACATGAATAAAATCAAAAGGTAAAGTCTCTAGAAACAATAGTTTAATGATCTACTGTACGTTACATGAATTTCATTTAAATAAGCGTTGCTATCAGAATCTATTGGCCCAACACACTGACAAAGATCCCTCACCAAACATGGGAAGGTAAGGTGTTTCTTTGTCAACAAACAACAATACATACAATTGGTGGTACAGTTTTTAACATAGTATGCTGATTTTATCTAAGAATGCTTTTTATTTAGTTTGAAATGTATTTACATAACTTCGAGAGAGATTGTCAGGCCAATTAAAAGCCTTTGGCTGCCCATTTGTCAGGACCCTGGATTAATGAAGAGCTTCAAAATAAGTAATTAAATCATTGATCAGAAACTAACTGAAGCAATTGCTGTGAAAAAAGTAAATATCTGTGTAATATAATAAAATTATCCTTTAAATCTGAAACAAAGTTGCATTGATCAGTTTTCCATTGTGGCAAATTTTAAAGTCCCTCTCTGATATATCCAACATTAAATAACCTATTAAATATTTTCTGATGAAAATAAATTGCAATAACTTATATCCCCTTTGATTTCATGATCTTAAATGGTAGATCGTGCTCTGAATAGACAGATTTCCCATATTTCAGCTTTAAAATATATCCAATAATAATGACATTTCAATAAGTTTCTTCGATGCAAATATATTAGTTCCTTTCTATTCACTAATCATTCCTTTGAAATAAAAAAAGAAACTGTCTCAGTGTGTCCACTATCCAGCCATTAAAAAATTCCCCAAGTTTTCCAGGGAAATATGTTTTACAGGGTGTTCCACATCTGCAAATAAGTATATTTTTGTCCAAATATAAGACAGGGTGTTTATCAGCCACTTAAGGTACCAGAAATGGGGACAAACAGTTCATAGATTCATTATGATATTGTTTATGAATCAGAGCCAGCCGTAGACAAGTGAACATGGAGTATACGAGTGAGTGCACTATCCCAATTAGATTCTCATGCATTCCCAAGTTATTGACTGAGATATTCCCGTAAAGAAGTGTAACTATACTAGAAAATGACAGAAATTTTTGAAAGAAAATACAGATGTGTACTGTTTCCTTAACATAATACACCTGAACAACAGTTCCAGCAGAGGCAGGAATAGCATCAATCCAGTTTCACTGAAAAAGTCCAGCTACAAACTGAAACACAAATTAATGACCAAAACCCTTCAAGAAGTAGAAAACAAATTCTTATCATGCTCTATTTGCTGTTTCTCTTGCCAAGACAGAAATTAGATACCCCTGGTAACTGTGACTGTTTGATTCCACATTGCATATTTGCAATTCTGCCAAAGCATTATATGTAGAAAGAGGGTTCACATTTTAGGCTTCAAATTGGTCACAACGACATCACATGTCACCATAGTGTTTCTTCCTCTCAGGGAATGTTTACTCATCTAATACACAGCCCAAAACAAAACAACTATCCGTCATATAGAGTGTAAACACATTTTTCCAGGTTACCTGCCAAATTCCCTTAGTTGTCAGAAGAATGAAATTCCCTGAATTTTTCAGGTTTTCCAGAATTTCCAGGTTAGTGCACACCCTGCTGTCTTCATATGCATGAAAGGAAATGTAAAAGGAAATTTTGTGGATCAGTTTGCTCCATCTAAATTATAATATTCGATGGATCTTTTTTTCATATGCTCACTTTTATGAACTCAAGAAGGAAATTAATGTTAGACCAGAAAAGAATACTTATAAAAGTAGAATAGAATAGAATTTATTGAGGGGTAGAGCCCTTTACAAAATTTGAGGTACAAAGGATATCACAAGCACAAAAGTTTATCATAGCATTTCATAAGTAGAGAAATAAAAATGAGTAAATTCCATATAATAAAATAAATTCATGATAAATTATTCAATGAGCTACAATAAGAACAACAAATTGAAATACAAAAAAATTGAAACTGATACAAAAGATATTAGAGTTGTAAGGTATAAATAGTAAGATAGAAAAATAAGTTAGTGACAACACTTTATAACCAGAAAAAAATAGAGAATTTAACCTTATTAAAAAAGTTTTAACTCTTGAAGTACAAAAACAATAAAAATATTGTTAATCAAGATAAATTACTAATAAAAACTATAAAATGACCAACAATTTTAAATACTGAAACAAACGATATCAAGTTTGTTATTATAAAAGGTAAATAACAGAATAAGTTATTTATATTCAATTACGTATTAATTATTCATTTTATCATTTATTATATGAATCAGAATATTTCATAAAAATCATAAAAAGAAGGGGAAAATTATATTTATAAAATTATATAGGAATGAATTATAAAAAGGAAAAGGATAATTCCACTTTAGGAAATATTTTTAACTTTTAAAGTCTCTGATTGAATTGTGAAACAAGACAGCCTAATGAGGGATTGTGTTTCTCATCATTCTCGGAATTGGGGAATAGTGAATGTAATTTTTACTAAAATTACCTAAAACAGGTTCACAGTTCTAGTAAAAGTGAATACATACTAAAAAGGACATAAAAGTGGTAAAAGTGAATGCATGAATTGTTAGTAGTTTGAGAAGATTATAGGAGTGAACATAATTATTGCACAGCCTATAAAGAAATGATCAAACTCTGCCCACTGATGATCAACAGAGACCAGTTCCATTTATGCACTAATTTTACTATAAGTCAATTCCTACTGATCTGCACCTTATTTAAAAATAACTAATCTGAACAACTTCTTCTGTACTCTTTCAATGTGATTAATACATCTTTTGCTACAAGAGTTCCATTTGATTGAATTAAACTATTATTGTTATTTATTTATACATCTGTGAGTTACAAAGTAACATGGATAATGCCATAAATAAGATATGAAATATTACAAAATAACACAAAAATTACATGTCAGTAAATTTGTCATTTAGAATACATTATAGTAATTTTCATCAATAAGAAAGATTTCAACTTACTTTTAAAGGACTGTATTTTAGTTATGGACTTTAGATATCCTGGAAGTTTATTATATATAACTGAAGATGTGTAATGAGGACCATGTTGGGAGATAGACAATTGATAGAGAATTATAGGGATGTCATATTTTCAACAAGTCTGAATGTTATGTACTGAGAAGTTGGGTGGAAAGAGTTGTGGATTTATCTTAACAAAAACTGCGCAATAAAGGATGAAAATGCAGGGAAGGGTCGTTATCTTTAGAAAGGAGAAAAAAGGGCCCCCCAGGTTCTCTACAGGATACACCAACTATGGCTTTGACTGCCCTCTTTTGCATTGAGAAAGCTTTGGGGGCACAGGAATTTGATTGCAGAAGGCAGAAGCCTGACTAGTGCTATTATTAGGACAAGACTATTATAGGCCTGATTAGTGCACAACATAAAGTATGGAGGACATGTATGTCTCTAGTATAATGGTTTGAAAAATCCAAGATTTTTTATGCTTCTGCTGAAGATATGTTCAATATGATAATTGTATTTTAAAGTAATGTCCAGGTGCATTCTAAGGTACTTTAATATGCTTGATTTTGGTATAATCTCATTTAAAATAGAGAATTAAAAAAGGATTGTTTCCCTTTCGAGAGTGATTGACAAGTAATTACACTTATTTACATTTATTGTCATATAGTTCTGTTTACACCACTCATAAATTCTGTTCAGGCAGTCATTGAGGTTCTTACAGTCATCAGGATCCATAACAGCAGAAAATACTTTCAGATCGTCCCAAGTTGAGAGTGGGACTTACATAGTGCCCAATGTCATTAATGAATATTAAAAATAACAAAGACCAAGGAGTTAGATGGTAAGGAGAGGGAATTTTAAGCAGCGGAAAATACACAATCATAATAAATGAAATTAAAATCCTTCGTAATTTCATTTAGTATGGCTTTCCACCAAGTAACGCCTGATCATATCGATTTTATACACAATCATGTATAGTGAAGGAGCGAGTGGAGTAATAGGAGGTACAGGCTTCTTATTGGACAATAAATATAAGGCAGCAGTACTGAATTTTAAGCCTATAAATGAAAGAATATGTACTTTAAGGATGAAGGCCCGTTTCTTCAATGTTACATTTGTATGTGCGTATGCACCATCAGAGGATGCAGAGGAGAAGAAGGATACATTCTATGGATATTTAGAAATTGAAATGGATAGCATCCCAAGACAAGATGTGAAAATAGTTTTAGGGGACTTCAATTCAAAGGTTGGTAAAGAGGAATCATATAGAGAAACCATCGGAAAGGAAAGTCTTCTTGATGTAACAAATGATAATGGACAAAGAATGATTGATTTTGCTATGGGAAATTCGATGGTAGAAAAAAGTACATGGTCTAAGCAAAAAACATAAGAAAGGCAACGTAGTGCTCACCAGATGGAGTTACTTTTAACCAAATAAACCATGTCATAATTGATAGGAGACATTCATCTGATATACTTAAGATAAATAGCTGAAGAGGAGGTGACTGTTACTCAGATCATTACTTGGTTTGAGTGAAATAAGGACAGCATATTGCAATTTACAGATCCACTAGGAAGGAGAAATAGGAGATACAATGCCTCAAAACTAAAGGAAAAGACAACCACCCAACAGTATGAAGCTGAGCTGGAAAATAAATTGGAAACTAAACAAGTGAACTGTAAGAGAGAAAGTGTTGAAGGAAAATGGAATAAATGAGTAATAAAGAACATATTACAAGAAACAGCAAAACAGCAGATGAAGTACTCTGGGTAACAGATGGGGAAAAAAGACAAGGATGGTTTGATGAAGAATGTAGAGAAATAATTAAGAAGAGGAATGAGGTAACGAGGAAAATGTTTCAAAGGAGAACAAGAACAAATGTAGAGCAATTCAGACAAAGGAGGCTGACAAGCTATGTAGAAGAAAAAAAGGAGTTTGGGAGGAGGAATGGATTACAGAACTGGAAGAGCAACACAACACCCAGGAAGTGAGGAAGTTTTATACCAAAATACAAGATATAAGGAGAGAGTTCCAACCACACGAAATATTTTGTAGAGATAAGGAAGGAATTGGTGGGAAAGAACAAATCCTAGGACAGTGGGCTGAATATTTAGTGAACTCTTGAATGCCACTGCAGATGGCCTTACACCAGAGACAGCTGAAGAGGATTGCAGACAACAGTGGCTAGAGTCACAACCAGAAACAATCCCTGTATCGGTTCCATCTATAGGGGAATTAAAGGCAGTGAGAAAATCTCTAAAAAATAATAAAGCCCCAGGAAGTGATAATATTTCAGCAGAAATGATTAAATATGGAGGAGAACAGCTTACACTTCTCATTCACCAACTGATAGAGGAAATATGGGAATCAGAACAGATGCCTGAGGAATGGAAACTGGCTATTATTTGCCCAATTCATAAGAAGAAGGATAAGGCCAATTGTGAGAACTACCATGGCATAGCTCTGTTAAATGTGGTCTATTAAGTCTTGACCAAAATCTTGGCTAGGAGGCTAAACCCATTGGTGGAGCAGATTCTTGGAGACTACCAATCTGGTTTTAGACAGGGTAGATCAACAACAGACCATATCTTCATGGTTAGACAGATAATGGAGAATTGTTATAAATATAACGTGGATGTACACCGATTGTTTGTGGATTTTCGGCAAGCGTACGATAGTGTAAGAGAAATAAGCTGTATCAAACTATGGTGGACATGGAATTCCCAACCAAATTAATCAGATTAGTACAAATGACCCTAACGAATACAAGATTTAAGGTAAAAATAGAAGGAAACCTCACAAGAGAATTTGAAATTAATCAGGGTCTACGACAAGGTGATGTGCTATCCACCATGCTCTTCAATGTGGTTCTAGAGCGGGTGATGAGAAAAACACAAGTCAACGACCCAGGGGGTATACTGATCAACTGTATATCATAAACCTAGCTTATGCTGATGATGTTGATATGATACCAAGGAGGCTCAAGAACCCAAGAGGAAGGACTGGAGAGATTAGAGAAGGAGGCAGAAAAAGTTGGACTTAAAGTAAACTGTGCTAAAACACAGTATTTGTTCTCTTCAAGGAATAGTATGACAGGAAATGATAGCTTTATAGAATTAAATGGGAACAAATATGAAAGATGTGACAAGTTCAAGTATTTGGGAATGTTGGTGACAAAAGATGATGAAATGAAATAAGAAATAAAAGCTAAGATTGCAGCAGGCAATAGAGCTTACCAAGATTTATTGAAGGTGATGAAGTCACATAACCTAAGCAGGAACTTGAAAATAAAAGTCTATTGAACAGTGATTAGACCTGTTGTTATGTATGGCTCAGAAACATTGACCATGACTACTGCAGAAGAAGATCTGCTTAAGAGGTGGGAAAGGAAGGTATTAAGAAAGATTTTTGGTACAACAAAGGAGGATGGACAGTGGAGAATATGAAAGAACAGAGAACTTGAGGAGTTCTACCAACATCCTAATACAGTGTCATAAATAAGGAGTAATAGGTTAAGATGGTTAGGGCATATTGAGAGAATGCCCGAAGATAGGATGGTTAAGAAAATATACCCTGGTGGTAGAAGAATGAGAGGAAGACCTTGTAAAAGATGGTTGGATGATGTAGAGGATGATCTGTGAAAGATGAAAATAAAAAGATGGAGAATGCATGCAAGTGATTGTGATGTTTGGGCTAACATTGTCAGAGAGGCCAAGGGCTGCTGCACCAAGGAGTAAGTAAGTAAGAAGAAATGAAACATCGAAAAATGTCATTAGAACTACATCAAAATATGAGCCTAATATAAATACATTCCGACGTCCGTCTTCAAGAGATGTGGTAAACAGAATTGTTTACGTAAGAATTGCATCATCTCCGGAAAAATGCATTTTCTGAAATCTCTGGAATAAAAAATAACCATTTCCAATGAATAAAGAGACAGTGAACTTCGTATTTTCCACACAATTTGTATATACAACTGTTTTTGCCATACACCATCATCAGGCACACACTGTGGAAAACAGGCAATATATATTCTTACAGCTAAATAGTAGTAATTTTAAACGTGCTTCCGCATCTCAGGTAATTTCACATGTCAGCCCCACCGGGAATTGAACCCGGCACCGATTTCACCGAAGTTGAAAGCGTTATGCACATGGTTCTCTGGAGGCCTCTTACAGCTAAATTCTCTCTTTTTTGCTGAGTGTACCTGACAATAGTAGTAGTAGTATTGTTAAAAGTGCTTTGACAGCTTAGGTCATTTCGCACGTAGGCCCCCACCGGGAATCAAATCCGGGACCGCTTTCGTTGCAATCGAACGCATTGCCCACTTGGCTAACCGGGAGCCCCTGTATCTGACAATAGCTGTATGCCAAAACTGGTCGTAAATAAAAATTGTGTGAAAAATATGAAGTTCGCTGTCTCATTTATTTAACTAACATACCACGAAGTACCGTCAGATCATATTGATTGCTATTTCCAAGGGTATTTTCTCTCATTCATTGGGACGTTGTTTGAAAATGTATTCATTGCCTGTTAGAAGATTTACGGAATTTATTGCTTCATTATGACTTCTGCATACTTTCATTAGCAAGTTCATCACCTCAAACAGCTAGCTTTGTTTTTTCAGCAAATATGAATAAAAAGTTTGTTAAAACCTACATTCGAAATTAAATTGAAAATTTAATATTATTCTCAAACTCAAGAAAAGGAAATACTAGACAAACTCCTTCCCAAAAGAGATAGAGTTGTTAGGTGGATAATCAAAATTTGTATTATAATAAACATGAAAAATACTGATTTTTAAGAAATTAAGTTTTATTAATTTTAGATTTTTTAACAAGTACTAATAGAAAAAACATTTTTTCGACAGTTCAACATTTCTAGCATTACATTAAATAAAACAAACGATATTATTATTATGAAACCCTAAAAATACCTCTTGTCAGAAGAAAATGGAAAATTATATTATGAATTTTTAAGTAAATAGACTATATTAATTCAGTTTCATGTCTCACAGGATAAGACTAAATATCAGAGAAGTCACTTAAATCTCTGAGTTTGGGTCCTCAGGCAGGTGGCAACTCTATTGGTTTGTTCTTTTGCTTCCGCCAACCTCATCTTGAGTTGTTTTCCTAAGGAGTGCATAGTTCACCTCTTGGCCCACCACATTCTCCTGCAGCATATCACTACTCTGCTTAGTTGAGATATCTTGACCATTTATTAGTTGTACCTCTTTTTAGCTTCTATAATAAGAAGGAACCAAGCATATTAGAATAAATTTTATGTATCTAAAATAAACATAACATATAAATATCACCATCAATTTCCGCAGCTCCATGCAGTAAATTTTTTATTATTAATAGTTTTTCAACATCTGTTGGTAGAGATAAAATCAACATTGACTATTCATAACTTTTAACAATGAATTAATTTACTTTTGTTATAGTCCTACCATTCTAAGAGTTCATTCCTACACTTGAAATTACAAGAGTCGTGCTCAATTTCATCATTCTCTGATTCAGGAACTCCACCCAGTACTTTGTAACTTCATAATGACCAATTCACATGCATTAGAAACATCTGCACAACCATGCATATGATCATTCATATAAAAATCCACACTTCACAAATTAATATCACTCACTATGACAGATGTTCCTGGTTTGCTACTGATACATTAGAATTATGAAACTTTATTTGCCAGGTAGAGCAATTATTTACTTATAGCATTTGCCTATGACCAGGATTTTCGGAAGGAAAATTACTAGCCAACAATCTGCAACAATGACATGTTTACACTAATTTGAATGATTTGTATCTACTTAAGGGCATAGTCTCTAACCATATGATTAGTAATAGTGCTGGTATACGTCATGGGGGTTGAGGGAAAACTTTTCATGTTAAAATGGCGGATCTGTTTGAACGACCAATGAAAAGCCAGGCCAGCACTTGAGAGAAGTGGATGATTTGAACTTTCCAAAGGATTTTTCAATTTTATGCAGATGATATTATGATTTTCAGGAAGAAAAAGGGTACAAAAATTAGAAACAAAATATTTTTCATTTATTTACTGAAAGAATATACACACAGCATGTATTATAACATCACAAATTCAACCAATAAAAATAGTAATATTTCTTTTGGAGCAGTAATGGAATCAACCAACTGCTATCAAAAAAAAAATAAAGCAAAGGAAAACAAGGCTGTTAGTGAAAGCCATGGACATTATTTCACAATGCACTTAATAAGAGAAGAATCATTCCAGATTGGTGAGGAAAGCTTACATATCACACAACTTGGACCTGGCAAAATAAGAACCCTTCATCTCACACTAATTTAGATGCTCAGCATGTATGATAACATTGCAACCCACTCCTGACACATAAATTAAAAATAGACAATCAGCACATCTATCAGAAGAGGCACCTAAAATTCTAAAAGTAGTTCTAATTAAGGATTAAGGTATAGGTGTTAATTTTTGCACGATGAAGTCGTGTGGCTAAATGCCGTGGAATAACAAGAGTGAAAAATAGGGACAAGCTATTAACCTTAACAGTGTGGAAGAGATGTGGCATGGTAGTTCAGTGGTTAGAATACCTGCCCAGAAAGTGGGAGACCTGGGTTCGTGTCCCAGTCATGTCGTTATTTTTCACACTTGTTATTCCTTAGTTCTAATTGCTGCATAATATAGCTAGGGTAGCCAGCCAGTATTTATCAATCACAGAATCTTGATTAGAAAATCAGTAAAATTTTAGAAAAAAGATAGCCTCTCCAAAAAAGGAGCAAATTCAGCGATGATGATCTTTACCTTTAACTACATGAAGAAATATCAGGAGAACTTCTTCCTTTTGACATTTCAAACTTTGGAATTGGAATTGAAGTCCCTGGGTAGACAAAATGCTCATAATTTTCCTTGTTGGAAGGGCTCCATTTCTAGAATTACGCAAATAGGTTTCAATGAGATAATATAATTGTATGCTTTACATACAATATTTATTCTTGAATCTTACCAATGCATGTATAAATCATGTAATGAAAAGAAACAAAAAATCTTTGCAAAATAAATTTTATTCAGGTAATTAAAAAAGTTAAGTAAAGTAATTAAATTAAGTAATTTAAAGAATATATGATAAGTAGATAGTAATAGTAAATTTACTATTGTAACATTATATGTCAATAATTAACATTAAATTAGGAGAAACAAAGTAAAGAACATCTTCCAAAGTAAACAACATAGTGTGCTTTCAAAACTGAACATATTTTTCAGGTCATTAAAATTGGTAATTGAAGTTAAACATCTGAGAATAGGAATCATTTGCAAGAAGTAGCATTTCTGTACTGATCAATTGTGCGGCATTTTAAAAGCAACTTATATAACGTTCAACAGAGGTGACTGAAGTCAGTAAAAATTATCATCTACCTTCCTTACCTTTCTTTCATAATTGACATCTTCTTCTTTGCCTAGGCTATCATTTACACTGATAAGAAATTGTAATTGCTTTGCTCTTTTCAGGTGCATGGCTTGGATCTTCATCTTTCTAATGTTGATTATAATTGTATTGCTTACTGTTCCTCTTTTAAGAAGTTACTCCTTAAGTAAGCAAGATCCTTAGAGAGGAATGTCAACTAGCAGGGTTGTGCTAGCTGGGTAGGGAAGTAGTGACCGCATGATGCTTGAAACAGCATATACATACATGAAATAGCACATACATACCAAGATTCCCCCTACCTCTTGCTAGGTGAGAACAATTCCGGTACCGGGTGGAATGAGATTCCACCGGTAGTGGAATTGTTCTCACGTACCAAGAGGTAGGTAGAATCTTGGTGGAATCCGTCATGTAAACAAGAAACATGGTGGTCCATCTGTCTATGGCGAGGGTATACGCAGACAAATTGGAAATGGGAAGTGAAACGGAGGACCGTAGAACCTTTCAGGATTCTGTAAATCCATTTGCTGTGTCAGCTAAATATATTCAGTACTTTTTTAGGTTACCTGAGTATATTTTATCTATCTATCGGATGTTTCAAAACCTCAGCTGGGGCAGCCTGCAAGGATTATTAGGAATCCAGTGAATTTGTTGGATTTACTTTGTATGTTATTTTTTTTTAGTGAAATTTAGTGGCAACCGCAATAATTGTAGATAGTTATACATTTATGTTATGGACAGGTGAATCCTACTCGTGTTGAGTTGTGATATTGTAATCGGAAGCAAGAATGAAATAGAATAATGATTGATGAAATTATTCAGCATCTTCTCTTCACATAGTTGAAGTTCCCGATCTCTCTGACAAGCAACATGTCAAGGAATGGTAACAGAGTTATTTTTGTTAATGATTTGGAGGTAATATTTGTTATTAATCTGAAGTTCACAGAAGAGAAGCATTTTCTTGTGTTTTTGTGCTGTAGATCATACTTAAAAAATAAGTTATGTACTAATAATATGTTTCTCCCAATCGTGAAAAAGGGTAACTTTTTAATTGGATAATGTTGCTTCAGTTGGTATATCCAAGTCGTTCTATTGATCATAGGAATATGAAATGCTGATTATAGGATCAATGTTGTGCATAACGTTTACTGGGAAAAGCATAAAGTAGTTGCATATTGTAATCTGCCTAAGCATTTGAGTGTATATATCATGTTTTCAATCTATTGCCTTGTAGTTATACTTAAAGCTCCGGCAGTAAAATAATTAAAAGGAGACTTTTTGACTGTGTGGGAAATAGTGATAAGATGTAGTGAATGTATCAATATACAATAAAATAATTTTTCACTTAAATTTTATTTGGAGTTATTTATATGCTGATGTACTATAGTTATATTACGAATTATTGGGCGGTAAATGAATGTACAAGTATTACCACAATGTTTATTAAATGCATAGATACTTAACCATGAAGCCCATGGACTGCTGTCTGTTGCTCGAAAACAAATTGTTTTTATTACCTTTAATTCATGTGATGGCAATTATCTGAGTGTATGATACAAGCGAAGTAGGTAAAAGTAATCAACGATTGTATAGTTTAGGGATGTAGGTAAAGAATTTTAATGGAAATTTCATGTCAAGTGATATTCTATGGATTCTAAGAACGGTGAATAAAAACACTTCTACCCGTACCACAGTAAATATTTATTTGCGACCTAGGTTTCGACGCGTCACGTCATCTTCAGGATTATAAGAACTGTTATATAGGGATTGATGTTCATATACGTCATAGCTGAAGTTCATGAGCCTTTTTTGTTTTGGGAAGTAGGAATTTACTAATTGGAATGAATTCATGTAACATAACAAGAGGATTTGCACACTTAACCAATATCGAATCCAAGTGAAGAAATGAAAACATCCAACAATTTCTACCATAAAGCAATGCTAGTATGTTTTGCAGGAAGAGTAATGTTATTGGTTTGCACCAACGTTTCGGCCACCTTCTCTGTGGCCATCTTCAGGGTATGTTTTGTTTGAAACGCAGCTTCATTAGTTGCTGTTTTAAATGAGTTTATTGCATTAATGCAATCGAATGAATTTCTCTGTCCATATTTTCAGACAGATGCGATGATAAAGCTTAAAATTATTCTTTTGAGGAATTTGGACTGCTTACAAGGATAGGATCAAGGGATGGGCAACCTTTTATCATCATAAGCTCGCAGTTTACCCATGACAGAAAGCCACTAGAGTGTCTTTCTGATCATCACTTACATATTCCACTCCTAAATAATATAACTTCGATACTCTTTGAGAAAACAAATCCTACGACTAAAGAAACTAAAATAGTATATTCTTCTGTATCTGTACTGTACTACTGTATTCTTCTTCTACCACTAGATAAGTAAAGTAATCGAAGTACTTAAGGTAAACTTCATATCAAAGCAAAGGGTTTCAAGCCCTACAAAACACCAAATTTAGCCCAAAGTTCCCAGGTTACCAATTTGGCACAAAATGAAACAGCTGTTGACGTCCCATTCACTGAATATAATGCGTTACGTAAAACAAGTTTTTTTGCCACATCGTTACCAAAAAACGAATCTAAGTGACCCCAAAGAAGAGTTTTTATTGAGAATGAATCCAATGGGCTTCACTGTCTTCGAAATCTCATAGTCATTACATCCTTAGTGAACGAGAATACCAATGCTTACATAAGTTCTCAAATTCATCCAATAATACCAATTTTGGTAAATCTTTGATAGCGTTTCCACAGCTCAAAAAATCATAGCTCTAACACCAATTATCGTACGTTTATAATTCATACACCGTTATTTAGAGCAAGGAACGTGCATTTAAGATACGCAATTTCATAACCCAGAAAACTATACTTTTTCAGATATTACCTTACGAAAATGACTGTTTTCACGTGTTTTTCGACGTTTTTTTCGCCATTTTTGGAGCTTCTCCGAACTACCGATAGGGCGATACTAACAAACTTCACATCTGAACTATACCGTATTCCCATATTCCGACAAGCTTACGGGCGCGTGGAGTGAAACAGGGGTGCTAGGGTGGGACGGTACCA
>KZ308836.1:366094-385883 GCA_000376725.2 Ladona fulva
TATCGCCTTTTTTTCTTCGGTCTGGGTTGGGTTGAGTAGGGTTGGGGTTGTATGGCCTACTTTGGTTTTTTTAAACAACAATCTCTTACATTCTCTACAACATTTCGACGTGTCGATGTTTTTATTTCGTCTATATCGCCTTTTTTTCTTCGGTCTGGGTTGTGTTGAGTAGGGTTGGGGTTGTGTGGCCTCCTTTGGTTTTTTAAACAAAAATCTCTTACAATCTCTACAACATTTGGACGTGTCGCGGTTATTTCCCGTCTATATCGCCTTTTTTTCTGAGGTCTGGGTTGGGTTGAGTAGGGTTGGGGTAGTTTGGCCTCCTTTGTTTTTTTTTAAACAACAATCTCTTACATGACGAACCACTATGAAATATTTACCAAAAAGGCGATTGAGACCTTGAAAATCAGGAATACCTGATAATATGCAACCGAAAATAAGGAAAGAAAAGTTATAAATGGGAAGGTTTTTTTACTTTTTTTGATCATCCAACATCTCACCGGATCAGTCTTCCGTTTCTGAAAATGGTGATTTTCCGCTTTTTTCCCGAGAAATCGGTGTTTACCAACGCCGATATAATCGAAAATCCGCCCCAAAAATTTCAAAAAACGGCAATATACGGCCTTGGTACCGTCCCACCCTAGCACCCCTGTTTCACTCCACGCGCCCCTAAGATTGTAGAGGATTGGGAATTCCGAATATTCATAGAAAACGCATGCTCCTGGTTTGTCCTTCGCGCGAGTAATTTCCTTGAAATCGCAAGAGGGTCAACTCCTCGATCCCTGGGGTATCTGGTGAGCAAATGACAGAACTACAGGCAAATCCATCATGGCGAAGTGAGAAATCGGTAGTTGTCTACTGAAAATGAGTGCCATTACCGTAGTTTTTACGACAATTGTAAACTAAAAACATATCTTAAATGCGCAAGGTTTACAGTGTTCGTGGTCCAAATTCTGTGAAAATATGAGCATTTTCTGTGGGTGAAAAAAAAAAAAGGCTGTCGAACCACTATGAAATATTTACCCCAATTTTATGCATAAAATATGGATTAATTCCTAATGTAATGCAGAGATTCAACACTCGCAAAACAAGTTACACGCATACAAAATGCACTTGAATTCCCGCACTACTACTAAACATTCCATGAAATTCTAACTTCCTGAGAGGGCCGTTTCGTCGACACTAGCGCCATTTAGGAACTCAAGAGTACTTCGTCTGCAAAACCTTGTTTTCAGATCGTATCAGATACATCTTCAAGACTTTAAGGGAGTATGAGTAACCTGTAAGGGACTTTCCCAAAACCAAGAAACTTTATTTCCCTCAGATAAATTTGCCATTTTCCTGAAACTAGTTCATAAATAACAAGTGTGTTGCTGCATTTTGAAATTAGCTTCATTCCAAGATGAAGAATTCTTCTGTGGGAGATATGTATCACGAAATTATGGAGAGTAATTGCGATTCGACTGTGCTTAACAAGAAAGGTTTCGATTCTTTAAAAAATAGCTTGGAATTCGAAGTGAATTCCGCCAGGACACTTTATTACATTTGCGACGTAAAAGAATTGATGCTCGTTTTGAAGAAAAGGGCTCTTCCGGAAGCAGTCGAGAAGACAGCTTTCGAATCAATTCTAAAATTCATTAAACCCACAAAATGCAATGAAATGAGAGCTCGGCCGGCACTTAATGAACTACCCTTTCCAGGTAAGTGCACTCTTCTTGCGGTTTATTCTTCGAGAGATCATGTGTTCATTTTGTTGCTCATTTCAGTGATGGATTTGATAGCGACTAAAATAGGACACGGTTGGATTGATTTGTCTAGATACTTGGATTTACCAGATTATGATATCGACGAAATTGAAACGAGGTATCCTAATCAGTTGAAACAGAGAGCTTATCAGGTGATGCCTTTGAAAATTATTTCCCAAGTTTCTTTGTTATTGTAGGTATCTAATTCTTATTTACTGTTTCAATTCAGGCCCTTCTACGATTTAGTAGAGAAGGAAGAAGCGGTGATGAAATGAGAGGAAAGCTACTTTATGCCCTGACGAAGGTTAGAAGGATAGATCTTCGCAATGAGGTGGAAAAGAGTTTTCAAGACATGAAACTGTAATAAATATCACTGTGTGTGATGTGGTTTTATTTCTTTCTCACTCGTTACTGTTAATGACACCATCACAGGCTACAAACACATCACTGTAGTATCTTTCTTTTTCACTTCAACACATCTTGATAAAAAATTTCACTGTCTTGACAGTCACGTGATTAACACATCACATAAACTTCTGCTGGTCCATCGTATATATCACAGACTGAATGCAATATACGAGCAGCCATCTTCTCACAATTTTCAGTCATCCTGAAAGAAAAGGTTATTAATCAGGTGCTCAAAACAGACAGAAAAAAATACATGCAAAGAATCAAGAAATGCATTCCAAGTTTAAAGAAAAAATTGAGACTTTTCCAAAAATCTTACTTGTTTTAATGCTAAAATTAAACTAAAATTTTGTACTAAATCTTATTTCATGTTTGTAGGGGAAGACTGCCATAAATGGCACTTAACCCACAAACTTTTATTGATAACTATGATTTTACTTTCATAAGGAGATACAATGTATGTCAAGAGAACATGCAAATTCTTATATCAGCCACTCCTGTATTCATAAAAGTATTTGTAAAGAAAGAAAATTTTTTCAATTATCTACCACACGAGTAACACCGCAGATACCTCCATTTCCAATGCATTTATCACTCCAACGGTGGAGTGATCCACAGTGAACATGTTAAAGAAAATTAAGTTATTTAAATATTATCTAAAAAGAGATATCAATGCATTCAATGTCTTTCTCTTTTTGGAATGACTAAGAGCTTTACATAATGAAAGGTATTTTATACTTCCATAATGGATCATTATGTATATTTGCTTGAGTATATGTAACTGACTAAGCTTAGATTTATGAATATTAGGATTAAAGTGAATGAAATATTATTATCTTGTAGATGTTGGAAAAAATAGTCCTTTTCCCAGTACTTACTCCACTCAGAGAACCTGATCTACCTTTCCAAAGCAAAGATGTGCAATTCTCTCTCATAATCTACTAAATTAAAGGCAAAATTGAAGCTTTATAAATTTGAGAATCAGAAATATAAAAAATGGAAGCATTAACTATTGTATAAAATCCTCCAATGTTATCTAACTTACAACAATCTCCCTTAACACATGAACTTATGGGCTATCCTTAAGATTCTTTACAGGAAGGCAAGCTATGACAGTCTCTTTGACAACAGAATTCACAAAATCTTCAAGGTTAAACATCACACAAGTATGACCGTTACACTACTTAAAACTATGAGAAGAACAAACTAAAATAGAAAGTCTCCGTTGCACATTTTCTTTGTCTGATTGGTTGATTTCCGGGAGCCCCAATGTTTTCTCTACCTAAATTAAATTCAGGTTATTCAGCTAGTTTGAGTATTTTATTTAAACAGAATTGGTATTTTAAAATGCAAAAATCTGTACAGACTATAAATTGAAAGAGAGCCATAAATATTCATGAAAATTAGCATATAAGAACTGCTTTAAATTCAGAACGCAATTCTGTCTCATTAATGACTGTTTCTGAATGCTATGATTGTTTGCTCATTTTCTACTATAAAATTTGGATTCAATCACTGCTTGTGCCTGATTGGAGCATAAATATAGATACATTGTAATAAAATACATTGAGCACAGTTCATGTCACTTTCTGTATAATGGGCTCTTAAAGTGTACTTTAATGGGACATTGGTTATTATATGGATGATATTCTTTTATATTCCCTCAAGGTGATTGCATACCACTATAAAGAGCCACCTAAAATGCTTCCCTCTATTTAGTTCAGAATCTCTATGTTGTTAACTTGGGATCTAACCACACTGCACTAAGTTAAAAACACCTCATCCTTAAGGTTTCCCTTCAAAAAGTTCCTTCACTTGTGAGGAGAACTTCTATCGTGGAATCACAATTTCATATTAAGTGTGGCATATTGGAGAATTTCATTAAAACTTGACACAGCTCTTCATTCAGTTTCATACCTTTCTCTCCACTGGTTTGCAAGGTATGATTTTTTAAATAAATACGAATAAGTGGAGTGCCGCTGGTGGCACAATGTAAAAGGGGTCACACAATCCGAAAACCACCAAAAAGCAGGATAGTCAAACCTTACACACGTTTCACACTCATGGAGTGCATCCTCACATAGATATCAATAGCAGTAGAAAAGTGACTCAAAGAGTCACTTTTCTCGCCTCTTTTTCGGATTGTGTGACCCCTGTTAAATACCAACAAGTTGTTCCTCGGGTGGTAACTGCTGATCTACTTCTACTTAATAATAATCTGGTGTTTTCTCAGCAAAGATGATGCAGAAAGTTTTCTCAGGACACTTGCGACAGGTATTACTACTGACCCAGCTCATATCCCAAGAAATCTTCCTCTACTTCTCAATGATTTGGATATGCCTTTAATGAGTCTTTGAACCCTATAAACAGATTTTTTCTAACAACCTAAGCTATTTTCAATAAAAAATTTTTAACTTTTAGAAAGTTATCACATATCTACTCTATCTGAGCTTAATCAGCATACTCTAGAACATATTTAGCTTCCCAACCATATTTAGCTGTGGTACTGCTATCGATATCTATGTGAGTACACCCACACCTCCTAATTACTATTGTAACAAATAACCTTCTATTTTTAGCACTTTTAAAAATACTAACACCAGACAACGCTTACTTATGGGATTTTTAAAGGATTTTCTTCATCAAAGCTGAATAACAATATATATAAAATTTTATTTAGAAATAAGAAAATTGGGGAAATATCTTATGAACAGTTTAAACAGTTCACAAGGAAAATGGCGACAATAATGCATAAAATTGAGTAGACAAGTGCTTCAAGGAATAAGAAATACTCTGTAGACGTGATGCAGTGCAGTGATGTCACCATCAGATGCATGTGTACATAAGTGCATCTTCAGAGTTAACAGTAAGCTTGATTAGCAAAACAAACATTAGGTTAATGTACATCTAAGCTATAGTGATTCAGAAAAACAACTTTTAATAATTTCAAAAGACAAACTCAATGCTCAACAAAACTTATACATAAGATTGCAATTCTAATCTAAATTAACAGGAAATTTACAAAATAGGTACAACAATAAATAAACTAAATTAAAATTATATCTTCCTCTCCATGCCTTTTGATTTAAAAAATTACCAATCAGCTCATTGAAAGTGATACTATTTATATCATATCAATCTCAATGTCCGTACATTGCTAAATCGTGTAATAATTCATGTCAGGTTGACTTTAGTATTATTTTTATTTCTTTTAAAGGCAGAGAATTATTGCCCTGCTGATGGGCCCAAACTAGAAATTGATTAACTATATTTATTAAATTGTGTCCATATTAGTGAAGATAGAAAGAAGTCCTTAATTTACTTTATGAATCAATAAAGGAAAAGTTATATTTTAAGCTGTTTCAACTGTGTTACTTCATCCTTAAAAATGGTAATGTGTGTGTCTTCAATGATTGCTGCTTTTTCAAATGTCTTCCTTACCAAAACTTTAACCTTCCAATGAGGAAGACTTGGTTTTTTCTACCTAAGCTGTGTCTCATTGGGTGGTTCAAACCACAGACCACCCCTCTCAATGGAACCATTAAATTAATATTATGTACATACCTAGAGGTTTTGTGTGGACATTGCAAAGTAATAGTAAATACATATATTAATGTATCAATCAATTACAACAGGTTTATATCACATATTACAATGGTTTATTTAATTTTCTTTCAATTAAACTACAGTATTTTCTGGTAGATAACCCATGTGTTATCTATACAAAAAATATAGAAAAATGATAAAAATAATAGTGCTTGATATGGAAAATCTCATTTCATTGAATATCTTGAATACTGAACTCGAAACAAATGGCTAAAGAACACACATCGTGGAAGTTGCGGATTATATACTCACTTAGTATTAGGGCAATTTTATTTCAATCAACATATTGTAAATGTTAATGTAATCAAATAATTCCATTCGAAACACAAGAGTAATTATCATAAATACTACAGTAGTGAAAAAACATTCTCGGCAACATAATAACAATTTTGAAATGCGCGTTACCAATGCATTTATCACAGAAGAAATTTTTTAATTGCGTGATATCTATACATTATCACAGTGAAGAGATTTTAAAAATGCGTGTTATCTAGTAGGTGCATGTTATTTACCAGAAAATACGGTATATTGTTAATCATTAGGAACATTGTGATAATGCAGGAGCAATAGTAATGCCATTCAGCTGAGTATATTTTTATCATTGCAATGGAATGTAAATTAAGGCCTTAAATAATTAAAAGTTTTGAGAAAATTTGTAATAATTTATAAAAGTAAGCAAATAATCACAAAAAGAATTCTGTTGAAGTATCTACACACAGGCCTCATCTATTGCAGAGATTAAGTTCCTGAAAAACCTTCCAAAGACAAATTTGCAAAAGAGAAGTGATTAAAGCAGAAGAAAATAAAAAGATGGCTACTGAGTTTGTAGCTGAAAAGTCTGTGAAACATCAATATTACCCGGCTGAGAATCTGAGAAGAATTTATTCACAGCATTCGCCAGGAAACAACTACGTCTTTCTAAGGAACTAATTTTATTCAACAAAGTGCACACCTAAAAATATAGGATAAATAGAATATCTTTGTTTCTAAAAAAGGAAATCATTGAAAAATGAGCAAATTTCAAAGATACGCTTGCAATGTTACTTAAGTCTGCTCTGGTGGTACTGTTTCTGTTAAAATTCCCCTTGTTTTGAGAATGTGACAAAGACAGTTTTCAAGGAGACCTGAAATGGCTGAAATATCTTCTTAATCAACATTTTATCACATTCAGAAAGGACTGGACGTTCTCAGAAGGAGATTGCAGTACACACCAAAACAAGTAGCTTTTTTCATTCAGGAAATGGAGAGCTTTTCACTTCCAAAACCTTAATTCCATTAATCTAATCAAAGATCTAATTAACTTAGTTTCAGATTTATTAAATGATACATAATTTAAAGATGTATACATCATTAACATGTATACAGACAACCAAGCTGTAATTGAATTCTAATGCATAGGAAGCCCATTCAATAATAATTTGCTGATGAGATAATTATAAGTAAACTGTCAAATAAATAATCAGAACCACTTGGCCCCATTATTAAAATCCATAGTTAAATCTGATTGTTGTGTAACCTGAAGGTTAAGCTTAACCTCCAGTTAGCGGCATGGCGCTCATTATTAAACTTTATAAATGATGATTAGTCACCTACCACTTTAACTAAAAGATGCCATTCTCGAGATTAGTTTTCATACCGATTACCGTGAGGTTTGTTTAAACAATAATGCATTGCAATATTTCCTACACATCTTTGGTAGGAAGTTCTTGACAGATTCAACGCGTAATTTGATACCCTTCGTTTCAGCAAATGGATGCACAAAGATATAAACATTTTATTATGAAAAAGCACATTTTATGAGTAAATTTAGTGGAAGAGGTGTGATATGAATAAGATAACTAACACAGCGATATGGAAGCATCAGATGATTTTTCAATAATAAAATCTTCTTTGTATGCCTAAAACAGGTAGCAAATGATTTTTTTATATTTCGTTCACTTGGTGGCATCAATATGAGGTAATATTCAATATCTATTCATGATTTTAGAAAAAATATCCTACACACTATACCCTAAAACTCACCTCTATTCACACCGAAACACAATACCTGGGGATTTTCACACTCAACTTAAAACATCATACAGTAGCATTTCATAAATTAAGTTTCGTGAATGGTATATTATACCCCAAATGGCCTACGTCTGACCATCACAATCATATGAGAGACCTTTAAGAACTGCAGCCATTAATGGGTGACCAAATGTGCCACCCATTCATGGCTGGCTAATATTTATTATGTGAAGAGGTGGCAATTTATTATGATGTATGTAGGTATGAAAGTGAGGAAAACACCATGTTAGCTTTGCCTATGACTTTCCTCCCCCAAAAAGAATGTTCTTCTCCATTCCACAGCCAACAGCAGCCACAAGCTTTCAACTTGTTATTGGTGACAGGATGCCTTTCAGTAACTGAATAAATGTGATTCAGAGAATGGATAACAAAGAGGTGTGATTTTCCTATAGATGAGAGTAGATATCATTGTATTTCATGTATGAAGGGAACATTTTAGAAAACAGTATGAGTAATGGTGTTACATGGAAGCAGAAGGTACGTTTAGTTACTTGCTCTTGGTGGTATTAAAGTGAAGCTATACATTGCCTTTTAAATGGTATGAAAATTGATTCCCAGGAACTAAGTTTTAGATCTGAGGAGAATTTCAGGGCAAAATACAATACTATAAAGAAAGAGACAAAAAAGGCCATTGCAATGGAATGACAGATTTTGCAGAAAACAGGCAGTGATGCTTTGCATTTCATTAATCATATGATAAAATTATTGGGCTTATTGAGTTATGAAGTAATAGATGCTCACGATTGTATTGCTAAAACAGGTCTTTGAAACAGGTTTAACATAATAATTCTCACACTGTTTAATACATTACGAATTTTGTCTAGGTTCAAGAGATAAGGCATCAGAAACGTGTGTGATGGTGGTAAGCACTTTGTCAATATATCTGATATAATAGTTCGGTAATAAGTTATGTAAAATCTTTTAGCTAAATTACTTTCCTTGTACTCTGAAATAATGTCCATCCTTAAACACTAACTACTAACTGTAAATTAACAGCATTTTATGATTACTTGCATGATCTCCAATCCTCTACATAAACTATTCTTAAATTTGTTTAAGAATTATTACTCTTTCTTCAGCTGTGGTTCTTTCAAGAAATGTTGAAGTCTAATATGTTAACATTCTAACAACTACATTCTTACAGTCTTTTTCAACTCAATCTGGTAGTCAAGAAAACTAAAACTTAAAATACTGGGTAAGACTTAACCATCAATTATAATCCAGATATTCACGTTAACCAGGAGGTTACCTTTAACCTCCTGGTAAACTGATGATCATAATACAGGGCCTTAGTTTTCTGGAGGCAAGTCTCCTCTGAATCTTATCCCTTCAAAGATACACCCTTGCTCCTCGTTGCAATCCCTCATGGCTGTCTATACGTAGGACCACATGAGGGAGCTTCGTAAGGGTAAGAAGTGACACCAATAATGGGAACTGATAGCAATCAACAAGCATAACACTCTAGAAGAAAGAGAATAATAGAGAAAGAATACTTACAGACTCAAAGTCCTCTTCTTCATCATCTTCTCCTTCATCACTGTCATCTTCCTCATCATCATTGTTGTCATCTTCTTCGTCATCATCATCGTCTTCATCCTCATCATCGTCTTCATCATCGTCGTCGTCGTCATCATCGTCGTCGTCGTCGTCATCGTCGTCGTCATCGTCATCATCATCCTCATTGTCATCATCCTCATCTTCTTCTTCATCGTCATCTTCTTCTTCCTCATCTTCCTCTTGCTTTTCCGGCAACTAAAGATTCCATCATTTTAGAAACAAATCACCTTGTCCAGCAAAATTGGTGGAACTTCATATTTAAAATAAGTTTTATGAAAAGAAACGATGATACATTATAGTATATTGTAATTTTTGAAAAAGTTAATTTAAATGTTCTTCGTACACTAGTACAGCCACTGAGAAAGCTCCAAATTAGTGTCATTTATTTAAAAAAACGGAAATATTTCCTTTTATATCTTAAAATCGTCATAGATTTATGAAATAACCATGACATTATACCACAAACAATAGTCTACCAAAGAAATGGTAAGACTATGAGAAAAATACTTGCTCAGATATACAAAGTACAGTGGAATAAAGTAACACCTAGTGACGTGTACGAGTGGCCAAAAAAGAAAAAAGTTTCAAGAAAAAGCAATTAGGGTATTAAAAGCAATGACACTTCCTCAGCTTGAAAGCTAGTACAAGCTTAACTCAAGAACCTCTGGGTTACGCAAAGTCCACAAAACTACTGATGTGACAAAAATCTCTCATCAGTAATTCCATGTGCCTTATGACTTCTTACTGACGTTTTCATTTAGGAAATAAGTTTTTAAATTGTCATAGTGCAATGACTGCGAGTCCCGGGATGGCTCCGGTGTGAGTTTGAAAAGGTGATTTGGGCACCAGTAAGGGGAAAAACCAAACAAAAAGGAGGAAGGACCAGGAGAGGGCCTCCACTCGTACTCGGAGGGGGATCAGGGATAAAGGGGAAATAAAATTACTTGAAAATAGAGAGTTCCCTCAGCTATTGGGTGCATATCATTCACTTAATGAATATAGCTGCAAATCATCACCAGGAATGGGAGAGAAAGGATAGGAATATGGGGAAAAGGTAAGGTAGGGAAGAAGAAAAAAAAGGAAGAAGAATGGACCTGCTCAATATGCAACTAATCAGAAGCGAATGTGAAAATAAAACTTAAACTTGGGGACTTTCCCAAAAGAAAATGGCTTAGGGACAAACAGACCTTACGGGCAGATTGGCCAACGACCAACGAGAAAAAGGACAAAAATAACTCCCCTCGGACTGTGAATGATGATGATGACTGAACCTTTATACCACACCCCTCTATCCCCTCCTGTGGAAAAACCCAAAACAAATGAAAAATGAAACTAAAAGGGCGAATCCAGGGGCCAAAGGCACAAAACGTCACAATAGAGGATTTCTTATTATTTGTTGTTGTCACATTATGGAAAGTTATAAAACTTGAAGATTGAAATGCAAAAGAATGAAGTAGATGTGAGAATGAAATAATATATGAGATAGACAGGGAGATTTGAGAAGTGACGAAGTTAATATTAAATGAAGAAGTCAATATTTTATTCAGAAATCAGAAAAGGTAAAAATGGAGTAGGAACAGTAATGATGTAGAGTTATGAATATTAAGTACGCAGATGATAGAATCATAGCCTTAAGATTAATAACAGAAGAAAGGAACTCAATGTAAATTGAATTGTAAGTATAACTGAAAACAACATGAATACCACTAAATTTAAATACTGATCAGGATAGATTTTTAGCCAACCATGTTAGCAGAATTCCAAAAAATTAAACACTCAATTTCTATGAACATTATGCTGTTCGTGGGATTTACAGAAACTAACAGCTAAAGGTGGTTGGCATTGATATTTTGTTCGTTTCCCAAAAATCTTCCCTTATTTTTGTCATAATATTTTATCGCAATAATATTTTTAATATTGACCGAGACAAACCAACATATTTCTAAGTAAATTGGGTTGATTACAAAATACTCCCACATGGCCCTATTTTAGTCCCTGCAACTTGCATATCGTACTTTACATATGCTGGAATCCAAGAAAATTGCCTACTATTTATAAAATGTCATTAGTTCTTACTGTTAATTCTATATAAAACAGTATTCCTGTGTATGGGATAATGCATGAGCTTGCATTCAACTATCACTGTGATTATCAAGGGGTTGTTTATCACTGCAAATTTTAATAATTTTCCAAGTATTTTATCAAAATTCTTGCATTTTTGAATATATATCAATATTACACAACTAAAATAAGATTCTATAATCATTTTCCTTTCATTTTAGATTTCATAGGACCATTATTTCTAACTTATATTGCAAAATAAACTAAGTCTGCAAGTCATGAAAATTAACTTTACATGCATTTCTTATGGAATCGTATTGTGGGCTCCTGGATTCAAACCCAAGCCTTCTGAGAGATGTGAATACTTTTTGTGGGCCTTTCTACGTTGTAGAATCATAGGAAGCTCGCATTTGTTACTGTCCCGATTAAGCGGAATACTGTCCCAATTAAGCGATCAAATTATGTATTACCTTAATAGTTTGATTTCTGTTCCTCGAGATTTGGCCCAAATAAGCAGCTGCACCAATAAAACGGTGGCCCAATTAAGCGGTATTGACTTATATACAGTCAATTTAAAGAAGTTGCTAAGTGTCCATCCATCAGTCTGTCCCCCTCTCTATCTCAGAAATTGTTAGATTTAAAGACACATGGTAAACTGTGTTGATTTCTAATTGCTAGAAACCCTGGGCAGAGTTATTTTCATACCAAAAAACAACCGGAGTCAAACCCTGGAGCTAATAATTTGTTTCCACAAGATTGCATGCGATTTTTCAAATTCTAGAGTGCAAGGCTTTCTTTCTTCATTTATTTAAATACCTAAATTTGAACAGATTTCTATCGAATTTGGTTCATTGAAAGGCTAAATCCGCGAGCAATCTTATTCTTGCAATGTTTTTAGGTTTAAATGTCGATTTTTTAATTAATTTGTCTTTTATTTTGAAATTTATCGGACATTTTCTGCTTTTTCTGTACTCACTATGGCAACCACCCTTGTTGCTTTGGATAAAAAAACAAACATTAGAAAGAAGGGGTGAGGGAATTCTTTTCTATTTAATTTCTTTAAGCGTCTGTAGCAACCAAATTTTTTTATAGAAAAATAAATATTTACAAATAAATTTCCTATTAATTAACGTGTTGATTTAAAAGTAATATGTTTCTGCAAAACATTGATAAAAATGAGAATAAGTTATTCTCATTTTTCAAACATTCTTCTGAATTAGGAAATTTGAGGAAATTGTAAAGAATTTATGAAATAATGCAAATTTACTCAAATAAGTATTTCAATATTGAAGAATCATTAGCTGAATTCAATGTGTGTAAGTGAATGTGATGCTTTGAAATCAAAATTACTTCACAGTATTGGTTAAGTAATTAAACACCTTTACAGTCTGAGATCGAAATTAACTTTTTTGAAAATATATAAAGCTTTATAGTGGCTTAATTATTGATGTCCAAACGTTAAAATCAATAACTGTGTATACTAGGAATATTACTTTGGCTGTGGGTAGTATTTGGAATGACCACAATATAAATGGCTGTAAGTAAAGTTGAGTATTTTAAATCAAAACTACTTCTAAATGAGTTTGCTGGATAAAATGCTTTAATTGCCAGATATTTAAAATTAGGTAAATTGATATTGCTTAAAATATTTAGTAGTTTTCATTTCCTTTGATATTGTTGTTTGTAAGCTTAAATTAAGAACTTAAAAGAGATTGGAAAAAAGCATTATTTACAGGTCTGTAAATATTTGTAATTAAATGTTCTGTCTTTAATGTCTTTTGCATGTAAAAGTAAAATATTTGTGCAAAACATTGATAAAAGTGATATTTGCTAATACTCCTTGAGTTGAAAAATGTTTACAAATTATGTACAACCAAAATTGTGAAGAATTTATGAAATAATAAAACAAAATTCTTCAAATCAATATAATAAATGTTGAAGAATGATTATCTGCATCCAACAAGTATAAATAAATGTGATGCTTTGAAATCAAAATAACTTCAGATTATAACTCAAATAATTAAACACTTTAACAATCCATTAACTTATTATTAATAATATAAATTTACTTTAAATTTTCAAGGTTTCAAAAATCCAAAGTTTACAACTCACATTCATAAATTTATCAAACATTTTCTTCATACTGTAAAGTTCCTTCAGAATGTTCGCCTTCGAGTGAATCACAGGTATAGGCTGGAATGATAGAGCATAATAATTAGAACAGCACTTACATACAGAAAACAAATTGAACATTTAGAGCAGCAGAGATAAAACTCAAACAAAAACAAAATAATTTATGGAATATATAAAAATATAACAATGCTTGAAGCACAGGATCCTAACTCAGATGTGATACAGAAAAAGCAAAGTGTTATGGTCATCCCAACCAGGGCTGGCAGAGAGGGGTTACTGGATAAGATTTTGAACCATTAGCCACTTGGTTATTAATTAGTTATTTATTTAAATATTACCATATGAAAAATAATTTTTTAAATTTCACGTTAATAAGTATGAGATAGTGATTGCTAATGGAAAAGATGCGATGAAATGCATCGTACTTAAATTAGATCACTAAGGACAACCACGATGAAATAAACGCTAGGGAAAAGACATTTTTTCTTGAATAAAAACAATCATACATATCTAAATTTTTATGGCCTTTCGAATATTATTTGCACAAATTTCACCTGGGCTCATCTTTTAGCTCAAGATTATTTAGTACATTATTTACATTACATTAACATGGTACTTACATAGATATTACTGAATTGCTTATGCAAATTAACTGCCTGTCTAGCTGAAATTGACTATCATTGAAATCTTGAAACTAACAGTCAATGAAATTAAAAAATGCCGTAATGAGATAAAAAATATTGATATAGCCATGAACTTAAGGATTGTTGATTGCATTGAAAAAATATGAGACTAAATTAATCACTTTTTTATATTTGATAAATCTAAACAGACTTAATGAAATTGCTTATTGTGTGAAGACCATTTCTTAAAATATAAAATAGTCATAAGCATTTAAGTTTTTGCAGATATTATATGTACCATGCACACAAATATTTAAACGGGATCAGCTAGTATAAGTAATATTCCATATTAGAAAACAGATTTTTTAAATCCAGCATCCAGCTATGATAAATCTTAATTCTTATTCCAGTAGTATTTTATGACTGAAAAAGATACTGTTACCAGTGGCAACTTAGCTGTCAATGTCAACAAGTAGCATTCATTATGTTACTTCTATAGGTAAAAGTATGTTGAACATACAAGGCTACAGCTATTCTATCATTCACCAAAGGTCACGGAAAATTTACTTTAAATTTTCAAGGTTTCACAAATCCAAAGTCACTACAACTAACAACTACAACTCACATTCTTTTCGTTTCGTTCAAACACTTTCATAATAGCGTTACGTGCATTTATAATCTGTTCCTTCTGCAAGTGATTCTCAGGTATAGGCTGGAATGATAGAGCATAATAATTAGAACAGCACTTACATACAGAAAACAAAATGAACATTTAGAGCAGCAGAGATAGAACTCAAACATAAACAAAATAATTTATGAAATATATAAAAATATAACAATGCTTGAAGCACAGGATCCTAACTCAGATGTGATATTAAAAAGCAAAGTGTTATAGTCATCCCAACCAGGGTAGGCAGAGAGGGGTTACTGTATAAGATTATTAAACCTTCAGGAATGAGAGAGATTCAAATGGATTGTCCATCAAACAAGCTATTTATTGAAATACAACACAAATTTTTACACTACCATCTAAATATTATTACTACACTTCTATATGAGTTATAGGAATGAAATTTTGAATTCTCTCTCTTCATTCAGCATAAAATTCACAACTTAATAACCCTCTTAACTTTTATGTTAATAAGCAAAGTCTTCTACACATTAGAAGGATTTCGTTCTTTCCTGCTGTATACCAAGGCAAAGATTCTCTCGGTTTAGTACGCAAGTGAGAGATGGCTGGTTCTGATCCGATGGTGTACTCGGCCATCATCCTCAGGGCATAGGTGTCGAGATGTCAGAACCAGGGGTTTATATACCCAAAATTCAGGTGCTTTCACTTTTGTTCTCCAATTGGTGACGAGCTCATGAGTGTGCTTTCTTCCTCATTGGAGTAGAAGGATGCAGTGCCTTTCATTTTCAGTGCTGCGGGTATCACCAGATATGAATTATCAGTCAATGAAAACAAAAGTTCTTCATTCCCGATTCGAAGTAACTCGTTCTCGAAGTCTACCACAAAGTTTAAGTCATTCATGATATCCAGGCCTATTATAAATTCATCTGTGATGTCAGCGACAAGTACTTAGTTAGTTTCGATTTCTGTTTCCCAAGATGATCTTGACTGAGGTTTCCCCATGTCTGGCGAATTGCTCTCCATTGACTGTCTCCAACATTGCTTTGTTTAATAAACGGGTCACTGGTCGGGTAAAAGTCATGTCCAGTCTCATCACTGATCTGGTCGCTCCCATATTGATGGTAAAATCACAAGGCCACCCATTTGCAAAGCCTGACAAAATAAGGCTTCCGTTGAAAGCCCTAAATTCCTAAAATTTGATCTCCAGCACTCAGTCTTGTTTGGAGTAATATCTGGTGGCTTCGTATTCCAATGCTCGTAGGATTACATCGGCTAGGTTCGCCATCCTCGAGGTCCTCAAAAATCTTTCAGTTTCAGGATTCTGAAGTCAGGTGCATGCGGATAAGCTAATCTGGTCATTCTTTCCACCTTGGCCCCATATTCCTGCAGTGTTTCTGTCAGCAGCTGAGCCCTGGGTTTTGTACATTTGAATGAGATGGCTATGCTAAAAACGAAGCTCTAGGGCAGCCACTACAGATGAGTAAGTGTTTTGGTTTATTTCAGAAATGTTTTGCATGGCATCCAAGCCTTTCGAAGCCTTTCCTCTCAGTGCCATTATCAAATTTGTGAGTTTTTCTTGTTCTGTCCAGTCGTTATGAGGACTCATACCTGCTTTGATACATTCTTCCAAGCTGTCAATGTGTTGCGCCAACTCTTTTGCCTCCTGTTGTGTGGTTTTAGCCTGTTCTTCCACACTGCCTATTTTCTGCATCATAGAACCTTGAGAGACTGTCATCATTTGTACAAGCTGCTCAAAGCGTTCCTTCTCTTCTTCTTTCGCTCAGTATTCCTCCTCTTTTTGTTTTTCATGTAACTATTCCCCTTTTTCTTCTTTTTTCTCTTCTTGTTTTTCATGTAACTGATACTATTTATCTAGTCTGAGCTTCTCCATCAACATTTCAAACATTTCCATTGCCTCTGCCATATCGCCGTAATCAGTAGAATGAGTTTTCACCATAAATCACTTACAGTTTTGCGAATCTTCACTCACTTATCACACTTCTGACACCAAAATTGTTACACACCCTTAGGTTTGCGGATAAGTGAGCAAGAAAAACACCACACTTTATTCTAATGAACTTTAATACGTCCACAACTGCAGTTCACCGCATTTCAAAGATGTCTACCCCGATCTCTCCCTCAACAATCTGCTTTCGTAACCACAACTGTTCTTTCTCGTTGCTATAACAATACTTTAAAATATACCATTGGATATGTTGAAATATTTTACTATTTCCTTTCACCCTTTTCCTTGTATCACAGAGTATTACTTGAAAAGTTGCTTAAAACATATTGCACACTAAAAGGAACTGTTTGAAAAAAAATGTTGTAGTATTTCGATAGGAGTTTGAAAAATCATAATTTCCATTTCACTATTTAAAAGAAGAAAATGATAAATATTGCAACTGAAAACTCTTCCTTCCAACGCAGCTCTGTAAAATAAATGTCCTTAGTAATTTTTTTGCCACCCAAGTAAAAGAAATATTATATGGAACTGTGACCTCAGTAGCAAAGGAAGAGAGAGCTGGTGAGTAGTAAAAGAAAAGAAAATAGGACCACAGCTATTAATGAATTAGAGGTTTAAAAACACACTGTAAGCCATATGTCGTCAGGTGGACCTCCCATTGGGAGAATAAACGAGAAGTTCTGGATTCCTAATATCTAGGAATTGCTGTAGATGCATTTTGGAAAAAAAGCTTCCATCTTCTATGATATCCAAGAAGGCAATTTCCAAATACAAGTTCTATCTGGCAACACATGGTTTTTAACTTCTATAGTTAGTAAGTATCATGAAAAGTTAGGATTTTACTAGTCGTAAGAAATAGTTACCTCCGTTACTTCAGGTTTGGCTTTTTCCTTCTTGACAGCTGCTTTGGGAGTAGAAGTAGCAGGTGCCCTTGGTGAGGGTGATTTTGCACACTAATAGGAATTGTTTGAAACAAAAATTTTGTAATATTTGTATAGGAGTTTGAAAAAGCATAATTTAAACATTTTGGTCCTTAATTTGGATGGTCTATATTTATTGTTACTCACCTCTTTCACTTCATTTTTGAGTTTTTCCTTCTTACTTTCCTTTCCTTTAACAATTGCTTTTCCTCCACTTGCCTCCACTTCAGCCTGAAATGAACAATATCAATAACTGTTTACATAAAGCACAATCTCACTTAACTTCCTTTTGTAAGACATTTTCTTACTTCTGCATTTTTAATGACTGTACAACTGACAGATGACCAAAATTTGATTTTCACTCAACTGGAGCTAAAGGTTCAATGCCATTTCAGAGACAGGAAGGGACAAAGAAGCAAATGAAGAGGAAATCAACAGGCAAAGGTATAGAGAAGAGTGATTGTGCACAAATTCTTGGATGAAATTACACTTGAGTATGTAAAAAGAAGTAGGAATTAACTTGTAGCTGTGATAATGGATTCTATGAGCTGAAGAGTAATGAAAGAGCAGTGTTTAAGTGGTACATAAGCTTGGTTTGGATACAAAAAGAGCATGGATGAAGGCAGAACTATAAAGGTTCTATGAGACGAGATTGAGAGCTCGGATTGAATCTCTCAGGGAAAGACAACAGAAAAATGTTCGATGAAGATTCTTAAGAGAATAGATGCATCAAAAGAAAAGATATTTAAAAGGGAGAGACACAATGGAGGATTAATGCGAATAAAAAAATTTGAATGCTTATTTAGAAAGGACTTCAAGCAATTTACGTATTTATGCAATAACAAAGTGAGGAAAGGTCTTGATTTCTCTTTAAAATAAAAAAAACTGTTGTATCAGGTGGTAACAGAAGGAAGAATAGATTAAATACAGTAAAAATGGTAAAAGGTAAGAAAACAAAAAACCTGTAGAAAAGGGACGGAACAGAAAGATTCAAAAGACACCCTAAGAAGGAGTTCAGGTATCTAATGGGAGACTTAAGCCATCTGAGAAATATCACTCATAACTAATACATATTCTGGTCATAACAGCTTCAGAGGCTATTTATTGTCATCAGAAAAGAAAAAAAGCACAAAATGAGGAAGTTGTTTATCATATAATCATGGAGTTGATCACTGCTAAAGGGCCACTCCATGTCAAGTGGGCCAACGGTCCCCGTTCGACCATCACCGATTTCAATGAAATTTTGTGTGAACATAACTTCATATCCTTCATAACTTGTTAGTCTCAATCTCACCCTGAATAAAGTCCTTTATTATTATCCTCTATGAACATTTGCCAAGTTTTACATCCATCGATGAAATACAGGAAAACGGGTAAGGGTGATTTTGCGCAAGATGGCGCGCACCCAGGAAAAATCCCAATCATTGGCATCGATGAAATATTTGCTGAGATATAGTCATTTGTTTGACCCCTAACCACAGCCTTCTACAGTTAGACATCGATTTTTAGCAACTTTGAGACATGTTAACTCAGGCAGTACTCCGTTGAGCAAAACAAAACTTGGTGGTAGTAGTAGTAGTAGTATTGTTAAAAGTGCTTCGACATCTTAGATCATTTCGCACATAGGCCCCCACCAGGAATTGAACCCTGGACCACTTTCACCAAAGTCACCAACATGTTGCCCACTTGGCTATCCGGGAGCCTACAAAACTTGATATTCCTATACAACCTTTGCTGCTCTATTACAAAAAATATGAGGGTGGTTTGAAAAGTTCTCGGAATCACTACGAGAGGTCAGTGCTAGCGCAACTAGTTTTTCACGTGATATTTATTCGACTGTTGCCTATAAATACGTGTCATGTCAGTGATCTTGGAAGAAAACCGTAGCGATGACGTGGCTCTATTGTTGTTCCCGCTTAGTGATTTGCGAAGATGAAAAATGTCGAGATTCGAGCAGTGATTAAGTACTTCGTAAAGAAAGGTATGAAAGCAAAGGACATTCATGCCGATTTCCAGAATACACTGGGGGACTCTGCTCCTTCATATTCAACTGTTGCCAAGTGGACAAA
>KZ308836.1:386919-409097 GCA_000376725.2 Ladona fulva
TAAAGTTTGGCATTTTATATCTTTTGAAATAAATATCAGATAAACAAGAAACTTTTTGCCTTATAACTACTGAATACATAGTGTTTGAATAAAAAGTTTCATCTTTCTAATGCTTTCCGTTAGTTTAAAAATTGACTGTAAATATTATGAATTTCATTACAATGCCAAAAATAGGGCATTTTCAGTTCACATTTTCAAAACAAGACCCTATTGTAACTCTTTCTAATCCTCTTTATAAGATAGAGCATGCTGTTATCCCTCTAAGAATGTAGACTTGGTTTTCATGAATATACCCTATTTTCGGCGTCGTAACAAAATTCGTAATTTTAGTCAATTTCTAAACTAATAGAAAGCATTAGAAAGATGAAACTTTTTATTCAAACTCTTTGTATAGGGTAGTTATAAGGCACAAAGTTTTGTGTTTATCTTATGTTTATATCAAAAGATATGAAATGACAAACTCATAAAAGTTTTCTTATTATTTTGTGTAATAGAGCAACAAAGGTTGTATAGGAATACCAGGTTTTGTTTTGCTCAACAGAGTACTGCCTGAGATAACGTGTCTCAAAGTAGCTAAAAAATGTCTAACTGTAGAAGGCTGTGGTTAGGGGTCAAACAAATGACTATATCTCAGCAAATATTTCATCGATGGATGTAAAACTTGGCAAATGTTCATAGAGGATATTAAGTTATGTTCACATAAAATGTCGTTGAAATCGGTGATGGTCAAGCGGGGTACTTCTCTAAAATTGGTCCATGTGACATGGAATGGCCCTAAATGTAGAGATCGCAAGGAAATCTCCCATTAGCATACACACGGTACTTCACATATCTGTCTTCCATTTTGGTTTTGTTTGCACTGAAAACGTAGCAGAATTATGGAAATGTCTAGAGGGAGACTAATGAGTTAGGTGATCACCACATGTGACATACTTGTCAGTATTTAACTCATATTATTATTGAGGGTATTTTTTTGAAAGCTGCATTTTAAAGCTCTAATTTAGAGTTTAAAAATGAGTAAATTCAATGCACTGTGTGTTTGAGAAACAGATGATTGACTGAGAGCACAAATGAAAAATTCTGCCCTTTTTGTAACATTTGTCAACCCACGATTGAAACTAATTGAACAATTGATCTACAAATTAGCAAAAATGTTACTTTCACCACTATCAATATTATGACAGTTTTAAAAGATCTGAAAATGTCATATTTTTATACATCAGTTTGGCATGGACTGATGATTTTAGAATAATGCATCGACTTATTGGTAACAGAGTTGAAAGACACAAAACCCACCACTTTCAAAATAAGATCCATTTAAGCTAAAACCAAACATAAATAAATAATCAATTAACAACTATGAGCAAAATTCCAAAAGAAGGCATCAAAGTTTCCTGTGATATGAATTTCAACCATTCACCTCTGTATTGACAATACATTGTTGCAACAGTAAAGATTATTACCTAAATAAATCATTTTAAGTGATTATAAAGAACAGATGAAATAATTATAAGCTGTTTGATATGAAACAATAAAGTCCAATCCAAATAAATCAAAGCAATGGGTTTCGGTCCTTACTACTAGGGATTTTCCCGATTACGGAAAAGTTGTTTCAGTTGGGTCATTGTTACTTTATGAATGACTTTAACTAAAATGCCTGATAAATGGTTGCTAGTGGATGAATAAATACATAAAAATTCTATTACTTAAATCTGCAAGCATTACCCATGATAGTATAAAAACTTTTAGGGAATGTTTCAATTAGATATCACACTTGGTATGTGCACTGCTCATCTTTTCTTTCTTTGTGACTGCTTTGTAAACAAGTCTCTGCTTCAGACATTTAAGGAGGGCAGAAATTAAGAATCAATTATATCAATGAAGAAGAATAAAGTTCTTTGCTTTGCTGGCAAAAATGTGTAAATTATATGTGAAAGAAGAGAGAAATTATAATATCCACAACTTGACACATATAATATAGATTTTGTGATCAAGGAGAGACTTGTGATGCGAATAATCAATTAAGAATGTTTCTGTATTTATTCTTCTAGATAACTTCATGATCTGGAGGTGAATTAAATGTTCAATGTTGTTATGTTTAATTAATTCATTTGTTTCACACTTTAGNACGAGAGGTCAGTGCTAGCGCAACTAGTTTTTCACGTGATATTTATTCGACTGTTGCCTATAAATACGTGTCATGTCAGTGATCTTGGAAGAAAACCGTAGCGATGACGTGGCTCTATTGTTGTTCCCGCTTAGTGATTTGCGAAGATGAAAAATGTTGAGATTCGAGCAGTGATTAAGTACTTCGTAAAGAGTATTGTTCTCGATACGTATTTCGACAACTAAGTTGCCTTCTTCGGGAGAGAAGAATAACTCAAATTCAGTTATTCTTCTCTGCCAAAGAAGGCAACTTAGTTGTCGAAATACGTATCGAGAACAATACTTGCTTACAAGCGTGACCACGGAGAACCCCAACCCCCGCTGGTGGGAACTCTTCAACGGTTAAGTTTGCACGCAAACAACGGCTATTAGGAGCTAGTATCTGACTCAGATGTCTTACAACAGCCGTGTTCCTTTTCCTTATAGAAACTTTGCTAAAGTAGAAAATTTCTTACATTTACATTTAAAAATAAGAACTTTTGCCAAATAATTCTGCATTTCGTTCATTTAATAAAAAAGATACAGTAGCAAAACTGTAAAATATCCCTCTAAACTGGGAAATTAAGTATTGCACATCTGGGAACATTCAAAATACCTTTTTAACAGCCATCAACAAATTTTTCAAGCACCAACAAAGTTATTTAGCTTTCATTTTCCCAAATGCATTTAAGATTTTATTATGAATTACTATATATATAAAAAAGCTTCCATCTTCAATGATATCCAAGAAGGCAATTTCCAAATGCAAGTTCCATCTTCCAACACATGGTTTTTAAACTTCTAAAGTTAGTAAGTAGCATGAAAATTTAGGATTCTACAAGTCACAAGAAATAGTTACCTCCGTAACTTCAGTTTCGGCCTTTTCCTTCTTTACAGCTGCTTTGGGAGTAGAAGTAGCAGGTGCCCTCGGTGAGGAAGATGGAGTGGAGGGAGGTGGGGTGGGGGGAGGAGGGGTGGAGGGAGAGGGTGTGCTGATTTTGGAAGGCTTAGGAGTGGTTTCAGGTTTAACTGCTGCTGGAGTGGCAGCATTTGATGGCTGCGACTCAGAGGGTGTTGGCTCAGGCGTGGGACCTCTATGCCGTCGAAATCTCACAATTATGCTCCGAGAGTCCAGTATGAGGTTATGAGTTTCAATAAAAGCATCAATGGCAGTCTCCACTGAGTTGAACCGTACAAAAGCATACCTGCAATTTCAAATGAGCTTAATATTTCCACCAAATTTCTGTCAATGTGAATTTACTGATTCACTTCACTGACAATTCTAAGCTTTTTGTGATGTAAATCTACTAATTGACAAATGTGGGATCTGATATGAAAAAGAAAGAAAAATTCAATATTAAGCTAAAAATGTTAAATTATTCATTTTTGAGGTCACATGACTTTAGGATATGCATTTAGAATAAAAACAAAACAATAATAAATAATTTAAGAAAACTAGAACTCACTAAATTGGATATAATAATTACTATCACCTATTGAATTTCTATTAAAGTTTTGCTCAAAACGGCTATGATAAAAGAGCAAGCATTACGAAAATTCCCTTGAATGGAAGTTGGGAATCCTTGAGAGAAAACAGAATACAATCTAGGCTGCGATTGTTAGATAATTTCAGAAAAAAGTACATTTGCAGGACATTTAGTTGGTATTATGAAACTTCCCTCTATTCCCCTTCTTTCAGATAACAGATTTAATGGTTGGAGAATTGTGTGTAAATCTAATGTCGTTACTAGCTCCATTTTGGGAAAGAACTGTCAAAACATTCCAAATCAAATGTAGCCAGTTACCCACAAGTACCAAAATTCAAAAGCCATGTTACCTATTGCTGAAAATCTCATTATATAATCCTTAAGAAAAAATCTTCCTTCAAAATTTAAAGGTTTATTACATTTGTTTGGCAGCAGTTAGTACAACGTGATCCAAGAAAAGAAAAGAAAATTAGAAGGCAGCTGTTATTGAATTAGAGGTTTAAAAAAACTATGTAAGTCATATGTCCGCAGACAGAAATCACATTTGAAGAAGTTCCAGATTACAGATTTCTGAGAATCACCTTCTACACATTTCTGAAACAAAGCTGTCATTTTTAAGGGATCCACAATTGGAAACAAAAAGGAGCTTATTTCCAGAAAAAGATTTAACTGTGCACTCCTCATTTAGCTCTACAATCTTGGCATGTACTTGAAGCATAATATCACCATTCATAAAAAATTTATCTTTAAACCTCGGATCTAGAAATGTAGCAATATAACTGGCTTTCAATATCAAAAAATCGTTTCTGAATTTCCATTTGCATGACAGCTTTCATTACATGAAGACCAACTTCAGAACCTTCTCTGGAATATAAAGACTGTCGGATCTTAATTGCAGGTATCATTAAAGAAATACACATTCTCATGGCACATAAGTTTTGTGATTTCTTCAGCAGGTAAATGAACTGCTTTCTCTGCGAGCATCCATTGGTCATCTGTAGGTCCTGTTATGTTGATATTAATATCAGAAAAATAATATTACTGCTTTCTTTTGTTCCAGCAGCCTTTTTAAACATGTAATAACTGCTATTCCATCTTGTTTGAACATCTATAAGTGTAAATGCATGACATGGCAGTTTCAAAATCTCTTGTATTCCCTGTAGTTTCTCTTTGGATGATGAGGAATGCTGGAAGTGTCCTACAATCTTTCTGCAGAGAGCAAGTAACTCTATTATGCTGCAATGAGCTAAAATTGCTTAGTGAACACATGATTAAAGGTGGTGAACAAAACATTTTGTGCTTGCAATTCCTATGTGGCTCATAGCCTTCACCATATTTGCTTTGATTGTGAGGGACAGTTACATGACACTTTCCTTCATCGATTTTCCATTCTTCAATCAGATTCATTATAGTGCTAGCTGTGTGAGATCCAGAATTTTTTTGGCAAGCAAGTAAAGCAGACACTTGTCTAATTCATCATCAATTCATTGTGCTGTGATACTTAAAAAAGATTTCTGGTTGTTTCTTCATGTCTCTTGTACACGATAGGCATGGAGCACATTTAAGTTTTTCATTCATCTTCTTGAGAACAGCAAAATGTATTTCAGGAACAATTCTTTCCGTAAAATGTTTTTGAGAAGGAACTTTGTACCTGGGATTCATAGCTTGAGCAAATCTCAAAAATCCTTCATCTTCAACGATTGAAAATGGTTGGCAATATATTGCTGGCATTTCAGCATGTATTCTGTTTAGTTTTTTAGCCTCGACTGAATCAGAATTATAAGGAATTACCTTAATGAAGCAATCTTGTAAAGTTTGAATAGTGAGAGAACAATCTGCTTTAAGTGCTTCATTCTTTCTTTTTTTCTTCATATTTCTTATACTCTTTATTATGCCTAGATCGAAGATGGTTAATCATTGATGCTGTTGTGAAGGATTTTAGTGTTTTTCCTCCTCTTGAAATTTTGAAGCTGCAAATTTGACATTTTGCCTTCAATTCATCCTCACAAGATGTGAAAAATTCCCAGATTGGGCTCTTTTTTGAGAAACTCATGTGCTAAATGGAATTAAATGAATTTAAAATTAAATACAGCTCTAAATATTATTTGCTATGTATAATTTTTTGTTTATTTATTGNATCCCTCTGCACTATCAGGGGTCTACGAATTGCAGTGTGACGATTGTTCACTTCGATACCGAGGTCAGAGTGGGAGATCGGTAAAGACAAGGGTCCAGGAACACCTATGGAGCTACCGGCTACTCATCAACATTGAGTGAACATTCATCATCAACATTGAGTGAACATTTATCATCAACATTCATCATGGAGAGTGGACACCGCAGTTCCTTTTCATTGAAAATCCTCCACCGGGAACTGAAGGGGAGAAAGCTCGACGCACTTGAAATAATAGAAATAACTTCCGCAGTAAATCTTACGAATGAATATACGTTTCCATACCCTTCCCCTCTCCTTACCCTCCCCTCAATGTTCCTATAACGATATATAATGCTGCTACCTCCCTTACTCCCTCATCTGAAGATGGCCTTTGCGCCGAAACCGGTCAGAAATAAAATCTATTAGTGTGGAAGTTTACAGTGTTCTTTATTTTATAACTTCAGAATGTCCTTCCACGAAGTTCGGCTGAATATGATAGAATTTAAATGTAAAATAATTAAACGGCAAAGAAATACTTCGCCATTGCCAGGATTAGGTCCCGAAGCAGACTTAATCGTCGAAGGAAAGTCTCAAGCAATCAAAACACAGTGAGAAGGGAGCTCTCGCTGATAAGAGGAGAGCATAATTTCCCATGTTATCTGTCCCTTCTCCTCAGACGTCACTTGTCTAGCTAGAAAGCTGGGTACACGGCTGTGTATTAGGCAAATATTTTATCGTTAAACTAAAGAATAAATTGGAAAGCCGCAAATAATTTATTTGCCTTTACCGCCTTCTCCCCACCCCTCTGAACTTTGCAGTCACGCTGTTGTCACATATCTCTAGCTCTTGCTCAGACCAAGAGCCTTGGCAATCTAAGATGTATGGTGCTGCGCAAGTGTTGCGTTCCTTTTGTCCAGGACTGTACATGCATTAGTAGGAATATCAGGGGATGCTATGTAAATTAAGTCTTGTTATAGTTTTGTGATTTCTAATACTGTTTGTAAATAGAGTGGAGTTATTCCTGAATGTTTATTATGTTGTTTAGAAAAGTGGGAGATGGCATGCTGTTGTGTATTGTTTGAATCTTTAAATAGGTGTATTTTGTTATTTGATTAAGTTGCCACCAGACTTGTCTAACCGCAGCTGAATTTTGTAAATAAATAAATAATGTCTTCAAATTGGGCTCGAACATTTAGAGGCATTATTCCCCCTCCCCATAGCAAATAATCAACTCTTGGTCCTTTATTATTTGCTATATATATATTAACGATATTTCATCAAACATATCCCATTGCAGATACCATTTATACACTGATGATCAGCAGCTCTACTCTCACTCATCCATCTCAACTCTAAACAGTACCATTTGCAACATGAATTCTGATATTGCTCAGCTCTCCATCTGGAGCAACATGAACCAATTAACTATCAACCCGACTAAAAGTTATTCTATTACAAAAGGGCATAAGAAGCTCCTCATGGCTTTAAATACGAAAATCTTCATTCCATAAAAACAAACAATCAACGAGTTCCTTTCAACAAATCACTTGTAAATCTTGGATTGGTAATCAATGAAAATCTCACTTGGGCAGATCAAGTCAACAAGATCTGCAAACTTGTTCATGGATCTCTTTATTTACTAGTGTGACTGAAAAATGTTCTTCCCTTAGAAAGCAACTAATATCTTCACCAATCTTTCCCCATTTTCATTACTGCAATGTTGTCTTCCAATATCTCTGAAGAGCTTGCAAATAAACTACAAACAGCTCAAAATCCCTGCATTCCATTAATCTGTTAAAGTGACCACGTTTCCAAATGCTATCATCATCTAGGATGGTTGAAGCTCGAGCATAGACAGAATCTTTACCTCTTCTCACAGTTCTTCTCAATCAGAAATAATAACCCAAGTCAGTATTCACCATGCCTTTTCTATACGATGCACAGCACACACAATCTTTGCACTAGGAATAATCAGCAACTCCAAATTCCCAAACACAAAACTGAAATCTATAAAAAATCCTTTCATGTTTCTACATGTAAGTTATGGAAAACTCTCCATCCAGATATTCAAAATTCTTCCTCACTACTTCTAATCCTTGTAATGATGGCAATCAACAATTCTTTAAATATCTTTGCAGAACATGACAATAAAGAGAATATTATCGCGATCAAAGATACGAATGGAAAAATGATAACTAATGATTCAGAAAAGGCAAATCGTTTAAATAACTAGTATTCAAGTGTATATCATAGATGTCCAGTCGATCCGTATGGGAGTAGAAATTATGATAATGCTGAACAAAATTAACAGGATAGATGCTTTGAATAAAGATTCTAAATGGCAGGCAAATACTTTCTTTATCAGTTACAGCATGATTAGGAAACAATTAGAAAGATTGAGGAGTAATAAATCTTGCAGGCCAAATAAAATACCGGGAGATTTACTGAAAATGGGATCAATGGAAACAGTCCGATACCTTAAGGTTTTATTTCAAGCCTTTATCAATAATGATACTATTCCAGAGGACTGGAAAAATGCAACAATCATACTGATCCACAAAGAGGGAGCAACGTTTTCAACCAACTTTGAAAATTACAGTGTGATCAGCTTGACATCTGTGGTATGCAAGATAATGGAGAAACTAGTTGCAGATTATTTTAGGAATTTTTGGATACAGGGTGGTTGTGTAAGTATCAATATGGATTTAGAAAGGATTATTGATGTGAGTTGCAGTTTCTGGGTTTATGCCAAAATATTTCAGAATCGATAGATTTGAAAAAGGATGTGGATGCTATTGTAGACAATTCTTCCAAAGCATTTGATATAGTACCGCATCACCGTTTATTGGCAAAAATAGAGGAAATGGGTGTTGATGAGAGGGTTAATAGCTGGTTGCAAAATTTCTTAATCAGTAGATCACAGCAAGTAAAAGTAGGCGAAATTTTATCCGAAAAAATAGATATAACATCAGGAGTACCCCAGGGAAGTGTAATTGGGCCATTACTTTTCTTAATCTATATAAATGACTTACCAAAGGCTTTTTGCAGATGATTGTACACTTTATCGAGAGATAAATTGTGAAAATGATACCAAAATATTACAGGAAGACATTGAAGCTGTTGAGAGGTGGTCTTTAATAAATGGAATGAAGGTAAGTACGAAGAAAAGTAAACACAGAACGTTCACTAATTAGAGAAAAGAGAAAGAAATTACTTATGAGCTTAATGGAGAGAAAATTCCCAAGGTATATAAATGCAGGTACATACTAGCTAGTAATTTGGATTGGAGTACCCACATAGATAAAATCGTATCCAGAGTGTTTAAAAATCTGCATTACGTGATGAGAAACCTAAAAGGAACTAGTAGGGAAGCAAAAGAGTTGGGGTATAAGACAATAGTGAGGCCTCTATTAGAATATGCAACAAATGTGTGGGATCCACATGATAAAAGGAATATCAAAAAGATTGAGAAAGTTCAACAGCAGTCAGGTATGTGTTAAGAAGACATAAGAAAGAAGATTCCATTACAGAAATGTTAGAGATTCTCGGTTGAGAAATGTTAGAAAAAAGGCAGAGAATAAATCGACTTGTAGGCATCTATCAGGTCAGAAATGGAGGAGTAGCTTGGATGGAGTTAAAAAGCAGATTAGAGGAACCGCATTACATAGCACGAGGGGACCATAACCAGAAGTTAAAGCTGCAGAAATAAAGGACTGATAGCGAAAAGTATTTGTTTATTAATAGAGGGGTTAAGGAATGGAATATTTTGCCTGAAGAGGTCTTCAAACCCTTACTGAAAAACAAAGAGGAGTTAGGAGGGATATGCTGTAGTTTGTGTAATTAATTGGAGTAAATGTGTAAAGATTTGTAATTATTTGTATATCTGTAAATGTGAAGTAAAGTTAACTGATGAAGTGACATGTAGTCTTGAAACAGATATTTGTATACTGTGACTATGAAATTTAGTAACTGTAATTATGGGAATTATGTGATGTACAGTCCTGGACAAAAGGAACACAACACTTGCGCAGCGCCATACGTGCAAGATCGCCAAAGCTCTTGGTCTGAGCAAGAGCTAGAGATATGTGACAACAGCGTGACTGCTAAGTTCGGAGGGGTGGGGAGAAGGCAGAGCTTTAGTACGATCCTGTGGATCTCGTAAAGATGACCCTCGGTCGGTATCTCTGCCTGTTTATGAAAGGATTCGGAGAAGGACCGCGAAATACGAAATCTTAAGAGTACCCATTTGTCGGAATTTTTGGCGAAAACAATATGCAATCGAATCTTATGAAAGTTAAAGGGTTATTCCTGGAATTTATAGGTCTTGAAGATGAAATGTCATTCATAGCTTTTCATCTTACGTTTGATGCTCGTGTCTACACTTCTTTTAATTTTCTTCATTCCAGAGACATCAATTGGCTTTGTCAGTTTGCATCTTAATTGAAAGCAAAGATAGTCCTTCTTAAGTCAAATCAGTATTCTTCATTTTCACGAATATTGGTAACTGTAAAACGTGTATGAATTTCTCAGACAACATTTTCTGTTGCATCAATTTCATGTCGCTCTATCATTCCATGTAAAGGTCCAATGAATATGACCCAACTTTTTTACCTGTGACGTATCTCGTTATCAAAAATGATTTGAGGCTTTCCGATGTATTCTTTAGTGTAACCAACTGAAGCTTTTTTGGCATCGACTTCATCAGTTTCTCGCAAAGCTTTGAGCTTAACATCGCCGACTCATTTTCAATATACTCCCATAATTTATTTGAATTTCTCAGCCTTGGTTCCCTTTTTTGAACTTCTTTAGCACCACAGCCCAAGTATTTTCACATAAATACAACACTCGAAAGTTCTTACGGTTCAGCTTCTTGTAGTTTGATCGCTGAATGCAATATCTTAAAGGTATCAATTTCACCTTCCTTGTTTATACTTGTAACATTTTGAGAAAAATTGTCCAGAAATTTGGCTGGAAAGAAGGGCTGCTTCAAGGCAGGGAAAACCCCAAATACATGTGGGAGCTAAAATATGCCTCGGAAATGGTGGGTCTGTCGATTACTTCCTGGAATATGGATTACTATACCGTTTTTGGTCTGGTCGAGTCTCCTTGGATGTCATTCCATTTGCTGACCAGTATAGATCCCTACCGTTTGAAGCCTTTACCATTTCTCCTAGAAACTCTCCCGCTATGTATTCATTTCTTCGTTGAGTGCTTATGCAAAATACCGGCCACGGAGCACCTACTATTAGTGGGTTCCATCAGCCATTTGTTCCCTGTAGCCCTTGCTTTCTTTTCGTTTTACACACTCTTTTGGGTTGTTCTTTGCTTGCTTATCCTTTCTCAAACCCTCCATCCACTGTTAATGCAAGAAGTAGATATTACACACAGAAATATACCCTCAGTACTTGAAATTTTCTGAGGAAGAAAGGCTTTTCCCCACTTCATAGATAGCTCGCCTACTTAAGTAATCGAAAGATTTTCAAATAAATAAAGATCAACTTATTTGCCTCCACAATAAAGTAATATAATCATGCGAAAGAAACTTTAAAAGCATCCATTCACAATTAAAGTAAATATATCCATTAATTTATCAATTTCTTCTGTAATATTTCATTTTAAATGTATATTGAAATAACTTTATTTATATCCTTTATTACACAGAAATTAAATATGCTCCAAATAAATAAACTACATATTCTTAATGGAATTTTCCAGTAATTTCGTCCAAATATGACTATATATTGATCATATTTGGCCGGTAACAGGCACTCTTATAGTAAGAAATCTTTTTAAAGATAATGTTTTCAAGACTTTCCGGGTATGACCTTCTTCAGAGTAATGTTGCTTCAATTGCTTTCAAAACATTGCACTGCATAGAAATATTGTATGTTTGTGAGAAAATTTATCAAAATAACATCAATAGTTGATCGCAGACAGAGCAAGGCAAAACGAAAAATGCAGCATGGGAGATTCTTGGGTCGAGTGCGCGCTTGCCACTTAGGAAACGCTGCTTAGTCCTAATCTCCGGATGGCAAATAATATTCAGTGGGTTCGCTTCCGTTTAAAAGGATTGCATTTCAAACGCAGCGGCAAGTGCAGGTAGGGACATAAAACTTATCGCCAACGCTAGCGCGTGCTTGCCGCCCCTTTAAGGGCTAACCTCACCAAGGGGCGGTAATGGGAACTTTCAATAATTCTATGAATTCCAATGCCCAAAAATTCACTCCTGCCTCATTATGCTCTTCTCTAATCAAACATCATATTTATGATAATCATATTTATTTGCAAATGATGAGCAACGCATCTCCTTGAGATCTCTTTACCAACGCTTAGGTCTTCTAGTGAGGATTCATGACTTTCCCGTGCATCCTTACTGCAAGAAGACAAATTGATGTGTCGATTCTAAAGATGTCTTGAGGGAGTTGATGAGAGCGCGGAAATATAATATACTTCGCTTCTTGAGTTAAGCTGCAATTATGACCATAAACGAATCCTTTACAAAATGAATTGTATCAAGAAAAAAAGTTATGGACTTTTGCAGGATTGATGTTTTCCACTTGACCTATGTTGCAAATTTCGTCCTGATACAGAATTCAAGGAAGAAGGAAGTTCTCTAGGCAACATTTTCAAGAATAATCACGAGACGTTGCATAATTTGCTAGTAAGAGTAGGTAATTAAACCGTAATTGATTTGAGCCTTCCTTCTTTTCACAAATTTATCTCTTCATATACCATTGCAAAATATTTTTAACTATGTCTCTTCGTGTAAAGACTAATTCACATGGCATATCGAGTTCTATAGAATCTTTTGATGTGTCCAATTTATCTCCTTCCATTCCAGTTGATGAAACTCTAAGAATACTCGGCTCTATGCTCAAACAAAGTGGTCTTAATAATGAAACTGTTGCTGAATTCATGTGTTTAGTGAAATTATGTGTGTCACAAAATTATTTCAATAATCAATTTTTATTGCAAAAAGGACTACCAATAGGATCGCCACTTCCACCCTTACTTGCTGAAATATTTATGAACCATTTTGAAGAGAAACTGTTTTCTTCAGGACATAGACTCGCGAAAAAAATTTTTCTTTGGAAACGCTACATGGATGATGTGTTTTGTGTGGGACGACCCACCAAATCTCTGTTTTTGTTAATTTCATCAATTCTCTGAATCCCAGGATACAATTCACATATAAACTTGAAGCTGATGGTAAATTTCTTGGACTTGTCTATATGTGTTATTAATTGCAAGGCATCCTTTGAAATATTTAGGAAAGATTCATATACTGACCATGTGATCCCTTCCGATTTGTTCCATCACCATTCCCATACACATGCTAGTTTTCACACCCTACTCCACCGCCTTTTGAATGTCCCTCTCTCCCCCGGAGCTTTTTCCAAAGAACTATCCACCATTAAAGCCATAGCTAGGAACAATGGCTACTCAGAAGAATTTGTGGAAAAACTTTTACAGAAGAAAACCAGGAAAATCGCATCTGCCTCTATCTTTCCATCCCTTTGTTCCTATGACGATTCCAAGATAAAATGGGTGAAGCTGCCGTTTATGGGGAACATTTCTTATAAACTTTCTAACCTTCTTCCTAAGAACTTGAGGGCAGCCTTTTATAATCCTTCCAACCTTCAACGCTCCTTATCTAAGGTAAAGGATAAAACCGATCCCTCTGCACTATCAGGGGTCTACGAATTGCAGTGTGACGATTGTTCACTTCGATACCGAGGTCAGAGTGGGAGATCGGTAAAGACAAGGGTCCAGGAACACCTATGGAGCTACCGGCTACTCATCAACATTGAGTGAACATTCATCATCAACATTGAGTGAACATTTATCATCAACATTCATCATGGAGAGTGGACACCGCAGTTCCTTTTCATTGAAAATCCTCCACCGGGAACTGAAGGGGAGAAAGCTCGACGCACTTGAAATAATAGAAATAACTTCCGCAGTAAATCTTACGAATGAATATACGTTTCCATACCCTTCCCCTCTCCTTACCCTCCCCTCAATGTTCCTATAACGATATATAATGCTGCTACCTCCCTTACTCCCTCATCTGAAGATGGCCTTTGCGCCGAAACCGGTCAGAAATAAAATCTATTAGTGTGGAAGTTTACAGTGTTCTTTATTTTATAACTTCAGAATGTCCTTCCACGAAGTTCGGCTGAATATGATAGAATTTAAATGTAAAATAATTAAACGGCAAAGAAATACTTCGCCATTGCCAGGATTAGGTCCCGAAGCAGACTTAATCGTCGAAGGAAAGTCTCAAGCAATCAAAACACAGTGAGAAGGGAGCTCTCGCTGATAAGAGGAGAGCATAATTTCCCATGTTATCTGTCCCTTCTCCTCAGACGTCACTTGTCTAGCTAGAAAGCAGGGTACACGGCGGTGTATTAGGCAAATATTTTATCGTTAAACTAAAGAATAAATTGGAAAGCCGCAAATAATTTATTTGCCTTTACCGCCTTCTCCCCACCCCTCTGAACTTTGCAGTCACGCTGTTGTCACATATCTCTAGCTCTTGCTCAGACCAAGAGCCTTGGCAATCTAAGATGTATGGTGCTGCGCAAGTGTTGCGTTCCTTTTGTCCAGGACTGTACATGCATTAGTAGGAATATCAGGGGATGCTATGTAAATTAAGTCTTGTTATAGTTTTGTGATTTCTAATACTGTTTGTAAATAGAGTGGAGTTATTCCTGAATGTTTATTATGTTGTTTAGAAAAGTGGGAGATGGCATGCTGTTGTGTATTGTTTGAATCTTTAAATAGGTGTATTTTGTTATTTGATTAAGTTGCCACCAGACTTGTCTAACCGCAGCTGAATTTTGTAAATAAATAAATAATGTCTTCAAATTGGGCTCGAACATTTAGAGGCATTATTCCCCCTCCCCATAGCAAATAATCAACTCTTGGTCCTTTATTATTTGCTATATATATATTAACGATATTTCATCAAACATATCCCATTGCAGATACCATTTATACACTGATGATCAGCAGCTCTACTCTCACTCATCCATCTCAACTCTAAACAGTACCATTTGCAACATGAATTCTGATATTGCTCAGCTCTCCATCTGGAGCAACATGAACCAATTAACTATCAACCCGACTAAAAGTTATTCTATTACAAAAGGGCATAAGAAGCTCCTCATGGCTTTAAATACGAAAATCTTCATTCCATAAAAACAAACAATCAACGAGTTCCTTTCAACAAATCACTTGTAAATCTTGGATTGGTAATCAATGAAAATCTCACTTGGGCAGATCAAGTCAACAAGATCTGCAAACTTGTTCATGGATCTCTTTATTTACTAGTGTGACTGAAAAATGTTCTTCCCTTAGAAAGCAACTAATATCTTCACCAATCTTTCCCCATTTTCATTACTGCAATGTTGTCTTCCAATATCTCTGAAGAGCTTGCAAATAAACTACAAACAGCTCAAAATCCCTGCATTCCATTAATCTGTTAAAGTGACCACGTTTCCAAATGCTATCATCATCTAGGATGGTTGAAGCTCGAGCATAGACAGAATCTTTACCTCTTCTCACAGTTCTTCTCAATCAGAAATAATAACCTACGTCAGTATTTATCATGCCTTTTCTATACGATGCACAGCACACACAATCTTTGCACTAGGAATAATCAGCAACTCCAAATTCCCAAACACAAAACTGAAATCTATAAAAAATCCTTTCATGTTTCTACATGTAAGTTATGGAAAACTCTCCATCCAGATATTCAAAATTCTTCCTCACTACTTCTAATCCTTCTTTCAAAATCAAACCTCCACTAACGTAAATAACTCCAAATCAACCCTTCTTTACATTGAATGTTTTCCATTTATTCTTTTACCTCATTCCCTTTCACTCTCCCTCTCTTTCCTCCTACACTTTCACCTCTATTTCCTCTCCTTTTAATTATTATTTTTTTAAATGTGAAATTATTCCTTTGAGTACATAAATAATCCTATTATGTAATTTTATCATATGTCCCTTTTTTGTCTCTCTTCCTTAAATTTTCAACTTTTTTTGAGTTAAATGTAAGATAGGACTGTATAGTTCCAATATCACCCGGAAATAAAAACAAATGTATGTATGTATATACTGTACTTTGTTTCCTTTTTCTGCTTTCTTAAACTACCTTAAGCACAAAAATGTCACTAGATGACGCCACTGAAACTGGTGTTATTGGTTTTGTCAGTGGGCTGATACAAAAGAACTTGTTTTCATGAAACATGTATCTTGAAATTGGTTTCATGAAACTGGTTGTCAGCTTCAGTGGCGCTGTGGTTAACAACACTGAGGTCCCAGGTTCTAATCATGGTCAGGGCATGGTTATTTGTATTTGTCTTTACTAGGTTAATGTTAAGAGTCGTCTAAGTAGAATAAAATTTGCCTAAATAAAGACATGATTATTATTATTATTTCTTCAGTGGACAACCTGCCCAAGGTGTGGCTGAGGCCACACCATAGGTGTCTTGCTTGGCTCCTAGTTGCCTGATGACTCGCCTAGTACCAAGTGTCTAGGTGCTTAGTGGCCACACCAGAACATCAAAGCCATTCACCATAGTTGTGTCGATCATTCACATTGTTGAAATGTCTCTTTCAGAGATGAGTAGAAAAATGCTTTTAACAGAAAATATTTCTTTAATATAAGCAACTGCAGGTGTCTTCATGCTGGGTGCACAATATTAATTGTGAGACAAGTGAACCTAGCGAATTTAACCATTATTAAAACAACTTTGGAATTATGAAGACAAATTTTTCAGAGCGTTGCGTATTTGTGAAGATCATGCTGCTCCCATGTGTTCTAAGGTTTTTATTAAGTAGGATGAATCACTAGGCAAGACACCAAGCAAGAAACCTCTAGAGTGGCCTATGCCTATGAGTGAACTGGTCACTTTAAAGGAGGTATATTTGTGTTGATGGCTCCCCCACAAAGGTGGTCCAAGGTCATAATTGAAAGGTGGTCACTATACAAAGAAAATATTACTATTAAAACAGGTGATTCAAATTATTTCTGCAAGGAAAGATAAAAACTGGTCACTTAAACCATATGAACACTATAGGGAGATGGTCACATTGACTGGTTATACTGTATGACAATTTGGGCTACAGTAACTAAAATGGTTGGGAAGACCTGATCTCCAATGAGATGTCTTCTAATAACTTATCCCTTACCTCGTATACTTCATCTTTTGAGCAAATCCAATGTCAAACCTCGAGGCTGTGGGAAATTTGTCTTTCACAGTCTGGATGTTGATATTGGCAGGCAAGTTTCCAATGTATAACCTAAATAAAATGAGAAAACAGAGATTTTAAAGGGAACTGAGGTTTAAATACCAACATTTAGAATTTGGATTAGACTGTAATGCCATATACTTTCACCTCAATATTCACAATGGATGCTTTACCCAAAAATCTCACTAATCACGATACATGCAGATTTCTTTTACTTTTATTAGTTCTCTGGATTCTTAATGTGAAAATGAATTCTTCCAGCATCTCTGAGTATTTTGGTGTTCAATCACAATGTATTGAAATGAGGCAATATTGCTCATTCAAACTGATCATTCATTAGTGAAAATTCAAAGTAATTATGAGATGAAGAAAGTAGGAATGCTTACAATTCAACAATATATCATTCTCTTTTCCAACAATGATGTACTGAGTGAATTAAACCACAACTTTTAATTTTTGAAGCATCTATTGAGATTGAGTGTATGAATCTATGGGTGTTTGAGGTGGCATTCTGTCCAGTGATTTTCAATGAGAAGAAGTTAGAAAATTAAGTAAAGATTGCCAATGAAAGAGGTCAAAATATATGGCAAAAGAAGGAAATGTGATAATTAGACAGCACTGTATATCCCAATCAAAAGAAAAGTCCATTCCTCAAAATTTCTGTCCTTAAAGTTTTTTTTTTCACATTTTTCTTCTTTCATTTCATTGAATTTTTAAGTTGTTTCACTTCTAATGACTTTCATTAAAATTTTAAAAACAATTCCCGCCATTTCTCCTCTGGTCCTTAACCTTCAAATCTTCACATTTTTTAGTTTCAATATCTTATTCTAAAAATCTTTCAGCATGCCACTACAATTCGATCTAACAGTACCACAGCAATTTATTTTTGATCATCCAAGAGTTCAGGAGAGGCAAAAAGAATTGTCCATGATGAGTTGATAGCCTTTCCCTTCTTTTTGTGGATTCTTTCACAGTCACATGTGTGGCTGTCATGTCTTTTGTGGCATATTTTTATATCTTTACCAATGTAAATAATAGATGAGATGGTCTCGGCCTTGACTTGGTGGTAAATCATTGTAAGCTATGAGAAAGAAACTAATGTAATAGTGAGGTACCCTGATGGTCTGGAAATTGTGTAATTTTCAATTATTATATCAAAAAAGATTCCTGATATTCCATTGCCTATTGTAATTTTCACTGTCCCTCTTTGGTTCATCAACATTGTTTGTAAAACGTAAAAATCGAAGAATGTGTAGAAATCTATCACACATCATGGTATTGCCATCAAAAGGCATGAAAAACTGTTCTATATGCATCCAGTAGTCTCTGGGTGAGTCTATTGATGTGGAGTCCTTAATGAGGATGTCCCATTTGAATTGTTATGGCCAAGAATATACACATTTCAGATTGACTTAATCCAGTTCTAGAGATGAAACACCCTTGCTTGCAGAGAAACTGAGTTTAATACCTGTTTGTTTCTTTAACCAATATACGTGTAACTGCCTCATATTACAGAAAAAATACAACTTTAGGTGAGGAATTCGTAGGGATGTGGACTTCTGCAGTGTTCAAACCCCATTCACCTCTAGAAAAACAGAATACACAATGAAAAGCATAGTTTCTGGGCTTTTTCACCAACTCCTTTGCTCAATTCCACTCTGTATCATTATCAGTGTTACCGTCCTCTTCCTCCTTGGAAAAGACACTCTTATGCGTGATATGTGCATTAGAATCACAGTCTGCTAAAAGTTCTCTTTCTAGCAATTGGACCCATTGAAGATGGGGAAGTTCTTTCTTTCACAAGATTGCAAACATGCAAATATATAAATCATAAAGAAAAGAAATAACCCCCTACACTTTGCAACGTAGAACTGCCACAGCTTGAAGAGTAAATATAGACTCCCGGAATTACTCAATGAAGAAGAGTAGATAAAACAGGATGTCATCGAACTAAGTGAAGTCAGAAGAAAAGCAGAACTGGTTATGCTCAAGGAAGAGTATATATTCTATTATGATCCTTGTAATTGTACAGTAATTCAGTTAGGAGTTTAGCATAGGATGGCTTCCCCGAGGACTCCCATGTCTTCTTTCTTGACGGCCGCTGGTTACGAGGCCGCTGGTGTCTCGTATCGCGACCCTTGAGAGGGAAGTTGCGGACCTCTGCTCTCTGCACTCTAGGTTGGGTCAGGTATCGGTTCGTGCGGGTCCTTCTGTTATGAGCTCTAAAGCTTGTCGTGCTTCGGCCTCTGTGGCTTGGCCTTGCCAAAGTGCTAATTTTGACAAGCCTATTGGCTCCGCTGCAGAGGATTCCTCGCGGGTCGTTGTATGCCCGTCCCAGAGGGTTACAGAATGGAAGGTGGTCACCAGTCGAGGTAATCGTGGTGGTGTGCTGAGGGAGCAGTGTGCTGGGGATGCTTCGGCTGAACCTACCCTCGTCAGCAGTAAGTTTGAGATGTTGACAGACCTAGAGCTGGAGCACTCGCCCGTTGCCGCGGTGGAGGCTGGGCCAGAGGCAGGCCGGGGGGGGGAGGGGAGTGTTAGTGATAGGGAGCTCCAACATCCAGCGTATCTTGCCTCTGTTGCAGCAAGGGGCCTGCCGGGAGGGTGTTATGGAGTGGGTGTTCTCCATGTGTTTACCGGGAGATACAGTGCCCCTGATGACAAAGGAGTTGAGGGCGGCAGTAAGTGAGAGGGGTTGCTCCTCAGTGCATGTGGTGGCTCATGTCGGCACCAATGATGCCTCGGCTCGTGGATCCGAGGAAATCTTGGACTCATTTGAGGACTTGATCTCTGAGGTTGCTTGAGTCTGGGGGTCATCTGGGGTTGGCATTGAGTTGTCCATATGCAGTATTATCCCCCGGATTGATCAAGGCTGCACGGTTTGGAGTACGGTGGTGGGTCTAAACCGTCGGCTGAGGGATTTCTGTCGGGGAAGAGGCTTTCTCAATCTGCGCCACGTTCTCAACTTGTGTAGGGTACCCCTTAACCGTTCCAGGGACCATTATACGGCCGAGGCTGCAGAGAAGGTTGCAGATAGGGTGTATAGGGATGTGGGTGTTTTTTTAGGTTAGAGTGCTAGAGTATGTTATTGAGAAATAAGGTTTCAAGTTTTATATATGAGATTGACAACGCAGTAATGAGCAAGATGATATATGCGAGCTTAAAAAGTTGAAATGAGCCAGAAATTGCGTTAGGAAATGGGAATCTGTTGATTTAAAGTATGATAAGAGAAGCCCTATTTTAAAGAGGAATGTGAGTGATTTAAAAATTATAGTCATGAATTGCAGAAGTATACGTAATAAGCAGACTGAATTCCTTAACCTCATGAGAAGCACTTGCACGGATACTGTGATAGGAACGGAAAGTTGGTTAAGCAATGATATTGCATCAAGTGAGATATTTCATCCAGATTATATTGTATATCATAAAGATAGACTCTGTAGGACAGGCGGAGAGGTATTTATTGCTGTAAAGAAATCTTTGAAGAGCCAGCACGTCGACTTTTTGCAAATGAAATGGTATGGATCTCGGTTCTTGGACGGAACGGAAGGAAGGTTCCTTTTTGTTCATTTTATCGGCCTCCTGATGGCAAGATTGAATGTATATAGGAACTAGCTGAACCATTAGTGATTATTCAGAAGAAAATGAAGGATCCTATCATAGTTATAGGAGGAGATTTTAACCTTCCCCATATTGAATGGGATAATTTATTGAGTTCGTATTATGGTAGAGAGAAAAATAAATCGCAGACATTGATAGATACTTTTTCACTCCACGCTTTAGATCAACTTAATAAGAAAGTTACGAGGACGATTCACAAAGTTCGAGGTAATGTATTAGACTTATTAGTCACATCGCATTCACACTTGTTCGATGATCTAAATATAATTGACAGAATTTCAGACCATGATATTATAGCTGCAGTAATTAAAACAGAAATAGTAAAATCACTCAAGCCGCAGCGGCAGGTTTATGTTTCGTAAGGCTAGATTTTTGGAATTCAGGGATTATATCAGTCTAAACAGGGACGACTATTATTGTTTTGTGAGTGGTAATAGTGTTGAGGACAGCTGGATAGAGTTTCTTCATATACTTAAAGAAAGCTTAGCTAGGTTTGTCCGAATTAAAACCATGAGGGAGCATAAGGAACCATTGGATGAAACCTAAGTTGTGTGCATTGCATAGGAAGCAAAGGAATTTACACGCTCGGATGAAAAGGCTAGAGAGACTCGGAGTAGACTTTGAAATTGAGTGGCAGAAATACACAGAAGTGCGAAGATTGGTTAAGGAAGAATCACAGAATGAGTTTCAGAAATATTGATCTAAAACCCTTTTAGAGTCTTTAGGAGGCGACCAGAAGGAGTTTTGGTCATATGTCCAAGAATCTCGTGGAAGTCAGTCTTCAGTACCCAGCCTTGTTAATGATGAGGGATTAATGATTAGTGATTCAATGGGAAAAGCGAATTTACTTAATCGACACTACCAGGAAAGTTTTACTTTAGACAATGGACACACAAACGTTTTTGCTATGCGGGTTGATTCGGAAATGGGGCCAATCGAGCTGTCAGTGGATGGAATAGGAAAGCTATTGCGACAAGTTGACAAGAAGAAAGCACCAGGACCAGAGGTATACCATCGCTTGTTATTCAAACACTGGCGAATAAGCTTGCTCCCCTTCTTTACGTATTTTATAGGAAAACCTTTGATGAAGGCATTGTACCTGTGTCATGGAGAAGAGGGCATATCAAATATATATAGCAGTATACAAGCAACCTTAACTCATATATATATCTGGAGAAGCATCTATAAAATTAGATATATACACATCTATATATATCTCCCCTCCTCACACTGCCACAGTTCATTGCCTCATCAGGGCGGAGGGGTGTTAACGGAGGTTGGAGGCGATGTATAGCTCAGGTTTAACCATGCTAAGAAGGCTTCAACAATATCTCTGGCCAAATAGTGAGAGTGGCACTCATTCGTTCACCAACCGGCAGTGAGACAGCCTGGTGAATCACTGTCTTTTACCCTCCAGGCGCAATTACAATTTATCATGATGAGCTTCTGTAATGGAAATTTATCCGGACGTAAAAGCACCACCCATTCGGATGTCCGGGAGGTGGTGG
>KZ308836.1:430663-489595 GCA_000376725.2 Ladona fulva
TAATAAATACAGGATTTAGTTTCTTGAGAAAAGTTTCTCCTGTTTTTTCTTCTTGGCTATGGAATACCATAAAGTTACTCGCAAGTCAGTTGAGTTTATTTTAAAATTAAGAAGTTTTATAACTTTTTATGCAATATAATTCTGCTTTGTCAAGATCCATAAACTGCACTACTTTCAAATTTTGCCATATCGCAGATCTATAGATAATTTTTCGCACACCTGAAGTCTCGGGTTCGACTGCAGATTAGCTCATCATCAACCCCCATGAGAAATACTAGCAAAGCTCATTTTTATCGCTTGTAGACTTTGTTACGTTAATAAAATGAAAGTGGCTCCAGTTTTAGTACCTAAGATAGGAATATTACATCGCCGCAGTTATGTCAATGCCACCAGTGAATCGTTTCGAACTTCTTTTGTGAACCTATAGCTGATTAGATTACCAAGCAAGATATGAGAGAAGTAAATTAGTTATCGAATGAAATAAATTCTCCGTTAAATATCACTCTCCACAATCGATTACGAAATACGCTTTAATCGCGTAAACTCAAGAATCGTGTTACACGACTCGCAAAAATCGGACATTTTTGCCGCCTCTTAAAGCGTTGTTTATTCGGTGTCCCGGAGCAACTGTATCCGCTGACAAAGCGAAAATTGATTAATCGCGGCGATCAATACCAAAGAGAACGTCCCTTTGAATGGCTCGTCCACGCATTTTCCCCATAAAGGGAAAGACCAATTGCCTCCTCCTTTCTCCTGACATCTGCATTGGAATGTATGAAAAGCGTTGCTATAGAACTATCAAATGTTTGAGAGCGGTTTCGCTGAATAAGGTTTGCGTTGCGGTTTGAACTATCAATCAATATATTATTCGCTGCATTTTGAGTTTATCCTGCAAATATTTGAGTGCAGTTTCGTTTATCTTACCACTATTCAATAATCTCATTTCAAAAGAATCCCAGTTCATCAAAATTACAATTGTAAACGATGAATTCAGGAAGACTGTAAGGTAGATATTCCAATTTACTCTTTAGATGTAGCCTGTAAAGAAGCTGAAATGTCGCTTAACTTAGAAAAACATTCGTTTAAATTAGTTTAAACACATTTGATAAATTTCACCTTTGAAATAAAATACCTGTTCAGATGTTAGAGAAATTAAATATAAAATATGAATTCGAGTATTCGAACCAACTTCACTTGATGCCATTTTCAACTTGTAGTTGGGTCAACCATTCAGATGGTGGAGAAAAAAAACATTTGCTAATGAAAATAATAGTTCAGTTTATTATGGCACTATTTCAACAGCGAAATAAATTGGCTGCACTGCGTATACTTCGATAAATGCCGAAAGATAACAGGAGCAAAGGAATTGTGTAAATGGTTGAACGGTCAAATGCCGACTTCATTAAGTGAAACGTCCAGCAAGTTCTGAGGTGGTCAACTAGGCATTTGAAAAATCCATCCTTTAGTCGCACAAACCTCAAAGCACGCATCAAATCAGCAACAGGAGTTCATTTTCTTGTACTGAAGAAGTTTCACACTCCGTTAGAACGCACCATTCCAATGATGGAGGTTCATTAGAATCCATCGTTCATGAGCCAGGGGGAGTGTACGAAAAATATATGCAATTTCGTAAATTAATCCGAAATGACGAATTTGACATGCCTGAGGGAAAAGTGTTGACCTCTATCAGTATCAGACAGTAGTAGACAGCCAAGTATCTTCTTGGCTTTTAGAAACCATATGAACAACGATGAAAACTATTGAAAAGTTGCATTTAATTCTGTACACACAACCAATTCGTCATATATTATTGTCCGCCCACACGTCCATTAATTCTTCTTCAATATGTTTATGAAGAGCTACATTTTATTGCTTAGCATTCTGCCCAATACAGCCCGATGTTGCGATGTTATTTTATTTTTCCTACTTCCTGAATATCTTTGTGTGCGTATTCAATTTGGAATACCAAAGACATGAACAATCTGAGTTTTACTAAAAGCTTCGTATGTTGCTTCGTCTAATAATGGAACTTGTGCTCGTTTGCGCACGTTCACTCATATTTTAACGTTCAGTAACGCCGCGAACTCGTGAAATGTTTTTCCATAGATTGTAACCCAACGTTCTATGGATATTTATGGAAAGAAAATGTAGCTCTTCATAAGCATGTCGAAGAAGAATTAATGGACGTGTGTGCTGAAAACGTAAGTGGGCAAAAATTCAAGAAAAGGCAAGTTTAGTTGTTTCAAATCTCGGGACAACTTCAATTACTCCAACCACAACATATTTTCATTGACAACTTCTTTCCACTCACATTCCCAGGAAGTACTCGCAAAATATGTTATGCTCAATCAAGTGAATCAAGAATAACAAGGACCACATCCGAACTCATTTCTGAAAGAATGAATTTATTACTTTTAATATTGATCGCAGATTCCTTCAGTATTCGCTTTTGATTAATTTACCAATAAAATACTTTCAAATTTTATATAGATGACAATTAAGGCAATAATTAAGAGAAACACCCTGAAACAATCTACACATATTACTGAAAATGTTATCAGCACCGAATAATAAAGTATTAGTATTATAGTTAAAAGTGCTTCGACTGCATTGGTCATTTCACACATGGGCCCCCACCGGGAATCGAACCCGGGACAACTTTAGGCGAAATCGAACGCGTTGCCCACTTGGCTATCCGGGAACCCCACCGAATAATAACGAATAACATTAAGGAAGTCGTTAGCTTCCTGTTTCATTGCTTTCAATACCTAATCCCACTTACGCAACATTGCAAAGATTTTAATAGTAATATTATTACTAAAGATCCATGTGAAATATCCGAGATACGGATCGCTATCACTTTTTGGAACAGTTTTCTGAGATTATATACCGGGCATATTTGTGATAATGCTGGTGACAGTAGGTAAGAAAAACTGATTGCTCTATGCACTTGTTCTCTTTCCATTAGAGAATCAGCGAATCGGAGGTTCATAATGTTGATTCTTCAGTAAAAAGACGTATTCAACTTGTTTGATGATTGTCAATTGCGAATTCATTTTATCTGCACTGTCTATAATTCATACATTAGAGCTGCCATCGCACATATGCAACGTTTTCATCAATGTACTTCTTAAAATTAGGTCCGTCTTTCTAAATGGGTGTCTGCTACAGAGTCGATACCCACATACTGCGACCATTCCTTTAAACTGAATCCCACACACCCTTCACAGCAAAAGAAATACTGTAAGGAGAGGGAGGGACTATTTACAGTGCTGCAACAGGTTCTGCTGAAGGAGTTTTTACGAAAATCCTGAATCTTACGTTACCCTGCAATTTTTGAGTTATTTTAGCTCATACCCGTACCTTCTCTGAATTTATCAAGCAATTGCAGCTTAATCTCCTTTCTTCCAAGGATTACCAACCTTTCAAAGCAATATTTTGAACATGCAGTGCATTCTACACTGTGTTTGGTTCATTTGGACTCTACAATAATACTTGATGGAAAAGTGTCATGCAGTGACTTCAACATAATTTTGCCACTGACTAACCCAAAAATGAGGAATCAACAGCCTATTCAGGAGCTCAATGCAGCCCTTTAATCAACCCCTGGAACAAATTTCTCAATTTGCATAATTTTTCTTCCAAATCTTGCTGATGACATCAAGTGAAAAAAGTGGAAAATGTCCTCTTTCAGTTTTAACTATGAAAAAATTTGTTGTTACATAAAACTTTCATGTTAAACTATGCATATAACACAGGTCAAGAGTGGCTTGATGTTTTACCATGCCACCTTTCTAATGCAACCAAGTGGTAAATGGCACCATCTGACAGGAAACCCATCCCTGGACCGACCCTTAGTAACAATGTAGCTGTGCTCAGAGTAGTGCAATATTTTGTGGTTTGAAAAATTTTGAGTGTGTGTTGCAATAACAAAGACTGTGACATGCTTTCTAAGGGTTTGCTCACAACTAGAGCCAAAGCCAGACAGCTTAGTTTCATTGGACAGTCCTGTACAATTTTTTCAATTAAAACTTTAACAATCATAGGTTTTCATTGCCCTTTCCTCTAGACAGATGGAGGCTAAACCACCAAGGCTGAAAGGGTCAAAACTTTGATTGTTCTCATTTGGAAATCACAATATTTAAAAGAGGATCACTCACAAATCAGTACTCACAGACAGATCAGTTTCCATGGATTCATAACCTCCTTGAGGCCATGGTGGAGGGTAATAATAACCAGGATACTGAAAGAAAATATTTCAATGAATCTCACACTGAAGGTAAAACCAACAATGATTCACATATATATTGACCAAACCCACTAACAAGTTTACTTCTAACACAGCATCTTGCTGATTAAGTACAAAATTTTGGAAAACTAGCACAAATATGTGCTTTTCCCTAGGAAATGCAGAAATTTTTTTAAATTAAGAAATGAAGAAGTAATACAGGGAGATTAACTCTATAAAGTAATAGATTTTCTTTTAAAGAAGTTAACTACTGAATATTTGTTATCATACATCAAGTACTTTCAAGTTTAAAAACAGAAGGTAGATCTTCCGCTATGCTTGCCATTAAGCTATTTTGCCAGAGCATTCACACATGTTGCTGTTTGGGAGATTTGCAGGTAAGGGAGCGTCTCTCTGTTCTGGTAAAATAGAGCAGTCTTCCAGATAGTGGTTCACGTCCCCACCCTGTCTCAGTTTTTTTCATTTCTGTTCTTCCTCAATATTTTCCCAGTGTACACCCTTACACACCAAATCACCCTTTCCTTTAATAATATTTAGAGACACTGTTTACTGAAAATAACACCAGTGCATGTTATCCAAAGGAAAAAAATATATATACATCATTTTCACAATTTTATTTTGTTTATGATACATTTTTTTAAATTAAGAAATGAAGAAGTAATACAGGGAGATTAACTCTATAAAGTAATAGATTTTCTTTTAAAGAAGTTAACTACTGAATATTTGTGTACATTTAGCTCCAATTGCCAATCGTCACAGCATTTCATAATCCAAGTCATTTAACAGGGTTAATGGACCCTCTCTATATTTCCCTGTAAATTACAGTGTCATCCACAAATATCCTAACTTTACTATCAATGAGATTGTTACGGCCGTTGATGTATATTAAAAACAGTAACAGTCCAATTACCCTAACCTGTGGGATGACAGAGGTCACCTTAACCAGGTTAGAACTAATTGCAGTACTACCTTTGTTCTCTGTTGGGAAAGTCCTTTATCCAGTTTATTACTTCTGTATTCACACCCACAACTTTTAATATGAACACTAATTTATGATGAGGAACCTTATTGAATGCCTTCCAAAAATCTAAAAATACCGCATCTACTTGCCTTTCTTGGCAATTTCCGGACATCGTGAACTAGCTGTGACTTAGAAGATTGATTCTTAAGAAAACCATGCAAATTTCTAATTATGATAGTTGTTTATTGTGTACTTGAATGTAAAACAAGCCATTATAGTTTGGGATAAAGGAAGCTTAATGTGCAGTAATTATTGCAAAATGGTCAAATGAGTTGCATATGTTATCAAGTACAACAACATTTGCAGATGGACTCACGGATAGCAAAGTGGGTGACCCATTTCATTTCAGTGAAAGCAGTCCTGTGTTCAATTTATGGGTCCTGGGGACCTTTGTACAAAATAACCTCAACTGTCAAAGAACTTTTAACAATACTACTACTACTACAGTTGCAGACAATGTATCTACTGTCGGATTGACAATAGTATAGACCTGGACTTTGATGCGTTACCCATTGATGATCTGCTATTATATTGGGACATGTTATACATCGTTCAAAAGAGAATTTATTTGTCTTTAAAATGATATACATTAGGAGTCAATACCGATCTCGTGTTTTATGTGAGACCACGTAGACCAAATCAAAACACGGTAAATTCGCGCAAATCCATGACTCGGTCATCTTCACATCTTTGTCGAACAATGACCAGGAGTCACAGAAAAACCAAACTTTTAGCAGAAATGTGTTATATAGTTGTAAAGCAAAATCCGCGTTTCTGAGATCCGACCATGATTTATTGACCTTTGATAAGCGTCTGAATTAAAAATCGATCTCCTCCTACAAATTTAATCCTACGCAGTTGAAATTTTTACTACGCGCTATTTAAATGATTTAGAAAAAATAAGCGAGGGCGATTTTTCCTAAATGCATTTGGGGGAGAGATATGAGGCGGCCTATAATGATGACGTTGCTCCGGCGAGGCGACGTTGCCGCCTCCTCGGGACGAGAAAGCGCGCCAAGCATTTGAACCGTGCTGATAGTGTCTTGGCCGTAGCTGCAAGGGAGGCGCCTATTGAAACACAAAATATTTTGGTGCTTTTACTTGTCTTTTCCCTGAGGAATTGCCACAAGAACTGCTCGTGTCTTACACATTTATATTTACAGTAATATCCCTCAAACTTGAATCCCAATCCCCTCATTACCAAACACATTATGGATATATTAGAAGCTAGGGAAAGTTGTCATGTTCTTCGTGCAAATCAGCTGATACATAAGCAACTGTTGGGTAAACTTCTCACAAGTAAAAGTTCATTCAATACTATTCGGAGTAAAAGTTCATTCAATACTATTCGGAGTCTTCTAGGACACCCTTTTTGGGAACATATAACTCCATGATCACTTGTCCTAATTTCCTTGCTGATACTTTTCATGGTACGTTCGGAAATGCCACAACGTAGCGCCGTATTATTCACTATCTGGTTAGGAGCAATCTCAATTTTTTCCATTTTTCATAGGAAGATTTAACGCTAGCAATTATATTCTTTACTTTAGGGTATGCCTCTTCGGACCATGTCAATTGAAGAAAAATATGGATTTCGTTTAAATCTTTTTAACGGTATATTCTATCCGCAAAACAGAACCAACTGGACTATTAGAGAGCAGATAAAAATTTCCAGGGAAGGGAGGTGAAGATTAAAGACCAGCAAGGATCTTCTCAATTTCATATACAAAAGCGATAAGGAATTTTCAATGGTACGAAACAGGTAGTCTCATAAAGGCCTACGAGAAAACATTGTATCCCCTCGAACCCCGCTCACCTGTGGGGTGAACGGAGTAGATTATCCCCGTAAATCCCTAGTCACATCAGGAGGTAAAGCTCATGTCGTTAGCCTTCTCTGAGAATCAAACAACGGGCGACAGATGTGTAAGTTCAGGTAAAGACGATTCCTCCTCGCATTCAAAAGTTCACTGAAAGTTCCCGACAAAGATTACCATGTCCCTAAACATAGTTTCCGAAAAGTAATTAAAGTAATAGTTTACTTCTAAGAATGAAGCTTTATGTAAATTCCTCCAAAAGGACAAGCACTGATTCTTTCAACTGCAATTTCCTGCCAAAGCAATTCTTTTACCTCGAAGTAATTCTTAGGATTTTACATGAACTCGTCGAAGTATCTATTTGCTAATAGTTTCAAACGAATTTGTGGTATAGATCTTATGTGGTTGAGTGAAATTTTATTCTGGAGTTATTGAGTTATAGTTGCATCTAAGGGATGGATGATTTTACCTCTACGTTACTCAAACACCGTTTTATGCATCGACTTGAGAAGAGTTGCTCTCGCTATGGCGGCTATGGCACAATCAGCACGGTTCAAATGCTTGGCGCGCTTTCTCGTCCCGAGGAGGCGGCAACGTCGCCTCGCCGGAGCAACGTCATCATTATAGGCCACCTCATATCTCTCCCCCAAATGCATTTAGGAAAAATCGCCCTCGCTTATTTTTTCTAAATCATTTAAATAGCGCGTAGTAAAAATTTCAACTGCGTAGGATTAAATTTGTAGGAGGAGATCGATTTTTAATTCAGACGCTTATCAAAGGTCAATAAATCATGGTCGGATCTCAGAAACGCGGATTTTGCTTTACAACTATATAACACATTTCTGCTAAAAGTTTGGTTTTTCTGTGACTCCTGGTCATTGTTCGACAAAGATGTGAAGATGACCGAGTCATGGATTTGCGCGAATTTACCGTGTTTTGATTTGGTTTACGTCGTCTCACATAAAACACGAGATCGGTATTGACTCCTAATGTATATCATTTTAAAGACAAATAAATTCTCTTTTGAACGATGTATAACATGTCCCAATATAATAGCAGATCATCAATGGGTAACGCATCAAAGTCCAGGTCTATACTATTGTCAATCCGACAGTAGGGGTTAATTTCTTGATAAAAGTATTATTTACAATAAAGGGAAAAAGATGTAACAGCAAACAAAATTCTCATATATATTCTTCTTATTAGACTGAGCTTAGTTCTCCATTGTAATTCTTTCGAAGGCTATATTTCTGAAATTTTCATTGCAATTATATATTTTACTTGGCAGAGATAATAATTTACACAACCACATTTGCTGTATTATGTGAATGTATACCATATGTAGGGTATTAGGTAAAAAAGAAAAAGGCTAGCAACCACAGGTGAAATAAATGCACAGAAATAGATTTAGCAAATATGAATGAATATGCAATGAGAGGAAGTCAGTGTCAGCCATATTGAAGTGGTGTTTGGACATACGGTAAGAATCAAAGATGAATTACTGTTAGAAAGCTAGCACACTAATCATTTCCCCAACCTAGGGTTAGAAATCTAGCACACTGAGGTCCTGTGTTGGAAGTCTCAGCTAACCAGATTTTTCCAGTCTTGGACATAGATGTTAGTGTCCGTAATTGCCTAAATTATTGAAACATATGACTGGAGGCTCCCGTTCCCATTAAATAAATAATAAAAATTACATAAAATGATGATTTGTACGGTAAAGGTTTCATAAAGCACAAAAAGGTTTTATTAAACACAGTTTTCGACATATTCACGTAATTGTGGCTCATATCATACCGGTCCACCTGTGCCTCTGGTGCTCAACATTCCTCACCTCCCCTCCTCTGTCTTACATGGATATTTATGCTATTGATTTAGTTTTTGAGCCATCTGATGATTACATGAATACATCAAAACCCAGTCGGGCTTCAAAAAAACCTTTGTGGATCAGCCCAAATAAATTATTTTATGTTAAAATCCCAAAATATTGCTAACTAAAATTTATTTTAATGAAATAATAGTAATAATGAAAAGGGCTCCTAAATAGCCTAAATAATACCCTGCACATTCACCTTGGACCATAAGCACAGAATGACCTTAGTCAACAAAGCATTTTTAACAATTCCATGAAGCAAAGATAAAGATCTAAATTGGACCAAGTGGAGGCAGATGGTAAATAAAACAGTGAGGGTAAAAACTGTAGACTAGGGAATGTATAAAATGGAAGTGTCAGATATTTGCAGGAATGGGGAAAAACAGAGAAGGGTGAATGATGCAGCTTGATATGTGATACTGAGTATGTGTGTATTCCCTTTTCATTTGATCAATTTTTATCATATTTCACTCGAGTACATTGTCACCAGTAGTTTTATTTAAAATTTTAGTTTTATGATTAGTTTTATTCTTTATTTCTATATTTGTATTTTTTTATTTTTATACTTTTTCGTTAAACGGTTAATGGTTTTCGATCCATTGCAAATGCTTAGCACTGTTTGTGGGTTTCCTTCAAATAAATCACAAAACTGCCATGACTAACCACACCCAACCAAATACACAGTGCGGAAGTAGGATGGAAGTGTAAAAGTTGTTTTCTTTTCATATCCATACATATCCACCAAATCTAGAATAAAATTGTATACCTTGAATGAAATTTAAAACATTCGTTACTTTCGAGAATAAATCGACACGTTAAGAGATACCTTGCGGAAGGCCATACCACATAAGACTTCTTCATTTTTCCACACTAACTTCAATATCTGACCAGTATCGTTTACAGAGTAGTATCTTCAAGTAGCGAAACCGATCGCATATTAAAGCCTAAGAGGAGAATTTACTCTTTCTTAAGATTCCTTACTTAAATGGTTAACATGCCCGTATTCCCCCAGCAATAATATATGACCGTTACCTGATATGGTCCATTTGAATAGGCTAAAACTGATTGATCGTATCTTCCAGGTGAAGTCTTGTTGCCCCTGAAATACCCGCGGTTTCCTCGGTTTGATGTTCCTCCTCCACGGTATCCACCACCAGTACCACGGTATCCACCACCGCTACCACGATTGTTGTTCATAGACATCGGATTCGGAGGCCACCCACCTCCTGGAAGGCTTTGAGCTGTTGGCATCATTGTGCTATAATGCATTTCTTGATACATATATGGTCTCTTAGCATTACTATCTCCGTCTCTGTCATCTCTTTCATCTTCTAGCTTCTGGAACAAAAAATACTCCCATAACCTAAACTCAGAGCCAAATCTATTTCATAACATCACAATTTCAACTCCGCACTGTATTTATAATTTTTATAATAAAATATATAATTATAATTTTTATGAGATCATAAATTCTCATATTGTTTCATGAGGGTAAACAATAACCTTTCTCTTCATAGGGTAATAGTTGTCCATAGTCACGTCCATGCTCTCCAAAAATTTCCAGCGCTCGCTGACAAAACAATTCTTCAAGTATCCACACTAGACACTTCGAAATGTTTATTCAACCTCCAAATATCTTCGAAGCACAATATATATGCAGTTCTGTACTTCGAAGCACTCATGAATGGAGATTAATTCCTCAGAAATCCATTTTCAACATTTCAGCAAAATACCAAAACAACTTCTAATCAAAACATTTTTGATGCATACAGAATGTTAACACATACCTCCTCAAGACAATATAAAAAAAATTGACGAATACGAAGACAATTTCATGTCGAATTACCTTCGAAACGCTATTGTTTGATATTTTTCTGAAATCTGAGAACACCGAGAGTATACGTTTTATCTGATACACAGTGCTTAAAGTTATGGCTACTAACTGCTTGTAGCGCCTAAGTCCGCTGAACTCTGAACTATGAAGATGCCGCTTGGCGGTAGTATTCAACATCAATATTCGAAAATATTTTTTACGTACATGGTCGCATAGTAATAGCACCACATGCTGCACTTGAGTTGCGTATTGGCTACTTCCATGTAGATTAACATCAAAATCTTATACGGGTAGATGAATTTGTTTGGTAAGTGAAAATTTTCTATCTTACTTTTTACTTGGCATACTTTGCTATATTGGAGCACGAAATAATAAGTCAACAAGGTTTAGGAAGTAATGAAAAGGCTCCACCTTCACCTCTGGGCTGGATAAACATTTGGGACATCTGGATTACATTTGGGACATCTACTCATGTCCCATAGCCACAAATATTTTTCTTTTATTATGCTGGATAAAATATGGTAGTTGGCGACTCTTAACGCCACATTCTCCTTGCTAAAGTTGCGGAGGTCTAATTATCACTGCACAACAAATTATCATACCAAAGACCGTTTCTGTAAATCTCCTATAACCATCTGGCAAGATTGCTTAATCTTAATCTTCAAAGATTGGTTTGGCTAGAGATATATCTAACAATATCAGTCATTTATGCATGAAATGATTTACACCTTTTATAAATGTTCTATTCCTTATAAGAGAAGTTCATTTTTATGAATTTGTATGCGAGCAACATTAAAAAAGTAAGTTCTTTCGTGAATATTTTCGGTTTTAATAGCAATAGTCTTACAACCAAAAATAATGCTAATTATGAAAGTGGCTTTGTAATGTTTAAAATCTCTAAATCGTAATAATCTGTGATAAAAAGTATGGTATCTCGAAACTTTCAACCCGACATCACCTTTACAATTGGTAAACTAACGGACATAATCTTACATGTAATAAATTTCATTGTTTTCAAGTGAGATACATTTACACGAATTCTTAGAGGCTTTTTCAGAATAACCTCATCACATTTTCTCGGCAATTGTTTTCCTAAGCCATTTAAACATACGCGCTTATTCTAAGTACTAAAGAAGTATTTCCTCCAGCCACTGTGCACGCTGCTGTAGACCGATAGCAAGCGCTCCCGACGGATTCTACTAAGAAGTTAAATAAACGAAGAGGTAGTGCGCGACAGTGAGCGTGTTCGACTCTCGGTAATACCGACGGAAGGAGGTTAGCTAACTACTGTTAGTTAGACAATTCGTTGGCATGGCTTCGGGCAAGATTAGTGAATCACAGGTGAATATTTTCTAATAATTTTTGAATAACTTAGTGGAAATTATTTAACAATGATTAGTTTGCCAAACGTAAACTTGCTGTTAATAGCCGAGCTGTAGTCTACATCAAGAACGTGGACATAAGTAACCGGAATTTGTATTTTGTTCCATAATGAAATGAAAGTTTATTAAAATTTGTTTTAACTCTTTCGTTTTCTATTAATTTTAAAAGTTTTGTTTGAATGTAGCACTTGTAGTTTCTTATACGTCACCAATTGTTGTAAGTTAATAAACTGAATTAAATTTAACATTAATAGTTTTAACATACTTAAATTTTAGGAGGTTGTTCCTAAAAAAGAAGAGGAAGAAGTTGAATCCATATCTCCAGAGCTTCTTATTAAGCATCCTTTACAAAATACGTGGACGTTATGGTTTTACGAGAATGACCGGAGCAAATCTTGGGAGGAAAATCAGCGTGAAATCACTTCCTTTGATACTGTTGAAGATTTTTGGGGGTTAGTCCACCTTTTTATTTATATTTACTTCTTCTTCGACATGTTTTCGAAATCTTTTCTCATATGTTTCCCATTTATAAGGTTTGCATTTCTTGAATCACATGCCCCGAGGATATGAAATTTTGTTTGATTTATTTTAAGATTGGCAATAATTTGTTCATTTTGTTAATGGATCTCAATTGTGATTGATTAATTTTCATATCCTGCACATCGATTCTCGTTGAAGGCATTCCATATGGTTATTTGTTGTGTGCTTCTGTAGTCCTAATAAATTTTACTATGAGGAAATGTTTCTTTCCGCAGATTGTATAACAATATAAAGGCAGCAAGTGACCTTCGTGTAGGATGTGATTACTCTCTATTCAAAAAAGGCATTAGACCAATGTGGGAGGACGATGCAAATAAGAGAGGAGGACGATGGCTCGTCAACCTCGAGAAAAAAAGGAATGAACTTACAAATTTCTGGCTAGAAGTGGTTTGTACTGATGCTAACTTTTATGACAGGTCAAATATCAAATTAATTCTCACTGCACGTCAATACAATATTTAACTGTGCAGTTTCCCATTTTTGTCCTTTCGTAAAGTACAGAAATTATTAGAATTACAGCTTTCATTTGAAATCCCAGCTTCTTTTACACTAGCTTTCATGCGATTTCTATTATATACTTAAGTTTACGAGATCGATGGAATATCTCAAAACTGGTTGGTTGGAGTTAAAAATAAGCAAATCGCAGTTCACAGGGTTTATTAGTGAATAGGCATGAAATTTTGTTTTTGCCAACTTTGCTTAAAAATCTAAAGTAATAAGTTTAGATAATGTTACATGGTTAAATTTTCTATTAGGTGGTGGTGGTGTACCATAATCTGATTGCAATATTTGCTTTTTTCAGCTCTTATGCATGATTGGGGAGGCATTTGATGAATGCAGTGATGACATTTGTGGAGCTGTTCTTAATGTGAGAGCAAAAGTGGACAAAATAGGCCTGTGGACAGCTGATTACTCAAATGGATCTAGTGTCATGGAAATAGGGTCAGTATGCCTTCCCTCAGTGCTTTCCTTTTACATAATTTCAACCATTTGCTAAAAGTTCAATAGGAAGTTTTGCAAATTAATGAGAAATTAGTTACCTCATCCAAGAGAGAGAGAAACATTATGCATAAGACAGAAGTTGCTCTCATTCTGCAAGTATTTGAATGAGATGTCTCTAGGCACACGTCCTGAATTTGTTACCCTATACAGAACTTACACAGCTGTCTCTTGACCATGTCGGAGGAACCTGGGCCTAAATATCTCTTTTTGCAACCCTTTGAAATAAAACATGCTTGTGTTTCACATACTAGTCTGGGTTCTTAAATTTTTATCATACTTGCTTGAAATATTGGCGATGAAACTAAAAATGCTGTAATTTTACCAAATGATTAACAATTCTATATTTACAATGCTGTGCTTAAAGAATTGTGCTTGTTGAAAATAGTAAGTCCATCTTATGAAATTATCAATTATAAGTCATGACCATTGCATAGCTGGTTGCATAATGCTTTATTTTCTTAACTACGCATCCAAAATAAATGGAGATGCATTGCTTCTGCAGTAGTAGTATTGTTAGAAGTGCTTCAACAGCTTAGGTCATTTCGCATGTTAGATTTCTTCATCATTATTATGGCCTTTCCCAAAGTAACAACTTTGCATATTGAGCTCAAAATTTCTATTTATATGACCAAATTTCTGTCTATTTCCGTATAACAATCAACTAACAAAAAAATCTATAATCAGATTTTTTTATCTAACACTTGTCTCGATTCCATAATACCATTATATCTAATTTAATTTAGTGAAAGAGATAAGTTTGCAAGATGTTAAAATGAACATGTTTACATATCTTATGGAAGCCTAATATGGGCTTTGAACCAATCTCCCCAGAGATGTAGTTTTTGTGGACCTTGAACCTTGTAGAGACATGATGCACTTTGTCTACATTAAGCCATTTCTGAAATATATAGGTAGGACATTTGGTTTTTATGTATATAATTACCACCAATCCCACAAAATTACTTCCATAGGTGTCTTTTCTATTTCTCTATTTATAGAAGTTTTGAATCTTCAGGACCCTTATTTGGTAATTGACAAATCAAAAGAGGTTCTCAGGGTGACCAAGACTGGGTTGTAAATAATTCAAGAAGTATTTTGGTCTCAAGTGTATCTTTCCCTCACAGAGAAAAAGGCCCTTGTAATATCCAACCTGAAGCACTTTCAAAAGAGCCCTTTAACGAATTGAAAGGGCAAGGAAGATATCTTGACCCTTTCTATGTCCTAAAAATACTTTACAACTAGCAACCAAAACTTCTTCATGCCTCTAGTTTAAATCATTTCCAGTTCCCTATCAGTTTTTATAGGAGATTATATAAAGCAACATGGAGTCAAACCCACTGTCTCATTTGAATATATGCAATTCGTAGACATAAGCAAAACATGTCCTCTGTTGTCATACTGGGTCAGATTTATCACTCTTCAGAAAGTGCTTTAACATTATTCTTAAGTTTGTCTCAATGTAATTCTTATGGGAGAACAGTTCTGTCATCAAATTCAGGTTCATTTTGCAAGATGTCTGTACAAATTATGTTTCAGAAGCACTTCTTAGTTACCAACGTTTTTAGGAAGAAATGGTATTGTAAAATGCCTCAGAAAGAGCTTCAGTTTCTCATGGAAATGATTGTTAGAGACGTTGTCGCTGTTAAGGTTTGAGAAGCACCTCTGATAAGAGAATTAAAGGCCCGGAATTTCCCACTATGCATTTCTTATGGGAGAATTTTGTTGACTTATCATAGAGCCCAGGTTCAGTTTGAGAGATTTCCTTCCAGTATACACTCAAAAACTTTCTAACTGTATATTGTCTTAGCAGGAAATGCCTGTGTAATGGCCTTACATCTCTACGTTGACTACTTATTCCATATTTATGGTGTAAGTAGTCAAGGTTGTCTCCCCTCCCCTTCCTCAGCAGTGTTTTTGATGCAACTCCATCACTTGTGATAGCTGCCAATTTTGTCCGGCCCCTGCCTATTGACCTTTCTGGCATGGATGACCCTGCCAGAAAAAAGTTCCTCCCAGTGTAGCTCTCATGAGACATACCCCTAAATGGTTTTTTCCTGATAGAACCACTTAAATTCCTTGTAATTTCCTCCTAGAGGCCCCTTAAAATGAATGTGTAGGACAAATAAAGCTATCAAGACCATCATAGTCCCAAGCAAACATTTATTTATAGTTGCAGAAAATACGCACCTCTCAGTTTGAGCATCGCAGTTCCTCCTCCATTTTTAATGGAAGAGCATTTATAGCGACCTGGAGATGACTCATGGTCATCTATGAAACTACCATGGTAACTACCATATTTTCCCATCATTTTCTATATTAAAAGTTCAATTTATTAATGAAAATGCTGGTATGCAGTAACCAATGAAATAAAGATTAGATGCCTTGTTGTTATAATCTCATTAATGCTCTTAAGTTAAATCAGACTCCTTAAGCAAAAAATCACCTCAAATCATTATTTCAATGGTTCTCAAAATTCCTCAATTTTAGTTAAATTCACCTTACTCATTGTTCATTTGTTGGAAATCTTCCTGAAAAGGACATCATCTGTGGTAAAACCCTCTTAAGGTGCTTTTCAGGAGACCAAATGAAAACTGTTAAAAGCAGGGTAGTGTTTATCCAAAGTATTAAAACTTCTCAACTCTTTCAAATTGGAAAGCAAAATGAAAGGGTTTTTTGGCTCTTTGATTTAAAGTAAGTGCTTTATATCTCTAAATAAAATGGGATCTTTATTTTGCCTTATTTGCCTCAGCTGTAGATAGTTTATCTAGGGAGTATGTGAACTATTTTTGCATCATACTGGTTGCCTTCTCATCATATTATTGAAGAATAGTCTGCTTTTCATCCAACAAGAGCCACTTCCATCTTTAATTCATTTTGGTCTTTTTCCACCAGGAGGAATCATTTATTTTCTAGATAAACAATTAGGGAAGAATAGCAATTTTTTTAACAAAAATTGAATCAATCACAGAGCATGATCTCTCCAAGACTAAAAGAAAAAGAAAGTTGGAACATGGCTGTTAAGTAATTAGAGATTTAAAAACAATACATACAATATGGCTTACAGAGTATTTTTAAGCCTCTAATCTCCAAGACTACCCTCAACAAAGCATCACACTTCCATTCTTATCAATTTAAGCTACTTCTTAATGTAACATCTTGCCCTGAGATGAGACTGGTGGGGAAGATCACTTACTTCACTCTATCTCAGTACTAGAATTGTCTCCAGCATTGTAAAAGAAATTGTTCTGCTTTGTAATATGTACATTTTCTTCTCAATAAATCAGTCATTAAAAACAAAATACTTCAAATGAGACCTGATAGAGACATGGAAAAGAAGAAGAGAGCAGGGGTTACCAATGCAGATAATGTAAACCATATTTGGTCTTTTATATGAGACAGGCTTTAGTATGTTGCAGTTCATCTGAGGATGGGAAATATCTGCCTTGTTAGCAGAGCATCATAAGCATAATTATTACCATGTGTTTTTCGTGCAATAGGGACCAAGATACAACTGTGTATGAAGTGGTACTATTTTAAATGGGTTTTACTGTACAGGCTTTCATGAGATTATACATTACAATGTGCTCAGTATCTACTAGGTGTAAGTTATCTATACAATTTAGTAAGCATTAAAATGTGGAAGGTGTGCGTTATCAATAAATAAATAAATTATGTACTCCTTTACTGACCTACCAGGTAGGAATTTTCTATCTTCTCAGTAAGCACTTGAGTCAAATTCATGAGATAAATTAAATAATTCAAGTGCCAAACCCAGAACCATTTTAGCCTATATCATTTCATTCTACCTTACAAAGGCAACTCTCTTTGTTATATCTAATGTTTGAAGTAAAAATAATTTTGGAAATTTGCTCTAAAGAGACATTATCTCTCAGATTTCTTATGGAAAATGCCTAGCGTGTCCTGGTTTCAAACCTAGGACAAATTTTCAGTTGGCAAACTTCAGGTATAAAACATAATCATGGCATCAATTCATGAACCAGATAATATCTATCTTGTTGGAAATTATTCCAAAAATAATTTGAAATTTTGTACATCTTTCTTAAGGGAGAAAGTCTCAAACACAGTGTCGAACCAAAGATTCAACATAGAATGGCTAGGTTTGCCAAGGGAGATTTTGGGTTTGCTGGTAGTGTTTCAGCCATCCCTCAGGTGAACTTCACTTAGGAATAGAAGACTCAAGCTTTTAAAAAGTTTATCACTACAGAGCTTGTCTACATGGTAGATGATATTGTTATTCCAGTTAGCAAGCTGTACAAGCTCCAAGAGAAACTAAGAAGCGATTCAAGGCCGAGACGGATTCTTACTTTGGTCAATTTTCCCACAAAGTATTAGAGAAGCAAATAGCAGTTAGGGTGTGGTAGGATTGTCAGTGTTACATCCACTGTAAAATGTCACTGGTAGCTTGAAGGGTTTAAATGTAAATGATATCCTAGCATATTACCTTTTGAAAGTAACTTCAGTATCCAAGGTTTCAAGGCAACATTAATTAATTAAGTGCTTCAAAAAGGTTGTGATTTTCACAATATTTCTTAAAGAAAAATATCTAATGAGCATCAAACCCTAGAGCAGGGTTTCCCAAAGTGTGTTCCACGAAGAGTTTTTAAGTGTTCCGCGGAAATTACGAAGAATGGTAATTCTTGTATGAATTACAGTTTTGAATTAAGAAAAAGTAACCTAGGTATTCCGCTGATATCATAGAATTGATAAAGTGTTCCGCCGGAGGGAAAGTTTGGGAAACTCTGCCCTAGAGCAATTTGGAATCTATCTACTTCCAATTCAAAACATAGTGGTGGCTCCTATTCATGTTAGGATATAGCTTTTCAGGGACTTCAGTTTTGCTAATATGTGTTTCTTTTGAGAGAAATTAGCACTGACTTAACATTGAACTTAGGATCAATTCAGGGATTATCAATTGAAAATTACATTTTGAAAGCACTTCCTTTGTTCAAGGTTGGCTGTGTCAGATAAGGAAAGAACTCAAACAATTTCTGAGTTCCCTTCCATTTCTTGCGGGAGGACATCTAACATGCACTAGCATTGAATCCTTGATCAATACAGAATCGGACAATTTTGAATATGAAACATGAACAAGGTTTTTATTATATCCCTGCTTATAGTTATCTATCCTTGAGAGAATTGCTGTAAAAAATCGTGAAATTTGCTATAATGCATTTCTTATAGGGGAATACTACATGGACCTAACCTAGCATCAAAATCAAGATTTCAGGTGATATCCTTTCAAATTATGTTTTGGAAGCACCTCCAGTAACTATTTGGTAACCCTTGGGTTTTAGGCAACATTATATCCAGAAGTACCTCAAAATAAGATCATTCGTTATAGAAGAATATTTAATTAACCATGGATCAATTCAGAAGTGGTCAACTTGGGATATCAAACATAGCCACCAATACTAATCATTTGCCAAGTTATGGCTGTCTATCCCTTAAGCCTTTCACTAGGACAATAGACTAAAGTTGATTTGACATACTAAGTCCTAAAGCTGCATCTAACCAAATATGCAGCCCAAGGGTTAAGGAAATGCCCAACAAAAAATGGTGAAAAGCTGGCCAGTGTATTTTAAATGGGCAACATTTGAACTGTCATTATGGGATGTATCTTCGCAACATGCATTTGGAAATCACCTGCCCTAATGTTTTCTTGACATTCAACTCTCTATCTTAACAGAAAGATCCCAAAATAAATTTCTGAAAATCTGTGTGATGTACTCTTACAGGAAAAGTCACTTTTTTGGTGCTTTCTTGGATTAAGCCCATAATACTTAGGATTCCTTCACAGGGACATACAAAGCCATCCTTGATTTACCACTTAAAGACATATGTATGCTCTTTATCTTAATTTGAAATTATTTTTCTATCACAATCTTTCCCTCATAGAGTCATTGAACAAGGTCATTCTAATAACCACCAAGGGGACCTGGGGCCTTAAGAGGAATTAAGTTTAAGAACTGGTTCAATTTCTCCATAAGAACCTCTCAGAGGTATTAAACCAGGGGCTATTTATAAGGATATTATGTTTTAGAATTAATTAGAGTGACCAGCATTCGACGATAACTTTGGATGGTTTTGCTTTCTTAGGTTGTGTGGAATCAATACTTATTTCTTATAAGAGTCTCTTCAGATTAATTTTCTAAGAAAGACTGCAGCTGGATAGCTCTCCCCTTGGCTCACATTATTTAGTTTAATATTAATGAAACTGCTGGTACATATGAATTACAAGAAGAATACATACCTTAACCATAATATTTCATTCCAAAACCAGGGATTCCACCCTTTAGGTCATGGAATAAAATATTACAGTTAAGGGATAAGTGTTCCTTTTTGTTAATCTTTATAATGGAGGCCTACCACATCAAGGTAAATAATTAGATTCCAAACTGCTGGTTTAAGTTAATTTTATAAAGGATATTTATGGTTATTTGGCTATTAAATAATCTTTTTGAAACATTATTGATAATAGTCAAAGGATCTAAATTTCATTATTTTTTTATTGATTATGTATTGAATTCTTTTCTTTTTTCCACAGGCGTAAATTCAAGGAGAGGCTTAGAATAAGCCCGAAAATAATGATTGGATATCAGATTCATAAGGACACTCAAAATAAGTCAGGCTCAGTAACAAAGAATACTTATGCCTGCTAATTTTGACGATTGAATGATAGCTACATGTGGATCCTGTAGTAATGATTGTGAGCGGGTCTTCAGACTGGAAGTTTTTTTATTTAAAAGGCGAGACATGGTCAAATGGAGCCTGTGATTTCATCTCTGTCTTAATTCTCTTTGAAGAAATGTTTTGTTTTTTCTCAGCTTGCAAGAAACTTGTCAGCCAGTGGGCTTATCGAGTGCAGTGTGCATGGTGATGAGTTTTTGTGTATTAAATTTATTTAAATCAAAAATTGTCGCATCTAAGAGATTTTTGTTTGATCTGTTAATTATACTTGCTTTCTCTCTATTGGTTTAAAGGCATTTCAATTTCTGAAATAGATTTTGTTTTTATTGACTTAGTTTTTATTTCTTCAAGAGTATGTTTTCAAATATATTCAATTCGAACATTTTCAGTTTGCTTTAAGTTTAGAGATAATTAAATGGGTATATAACCAACCCTTTTCTGTTTACTATGGTGTAAATACTGAATGTGTGCCTAATAAATTGGAAAACTGATTTTAAAATACGGGAATTCTGTTATTTGTCATTTGTAAACTAAGTGAAAGTGGGAAAGCTGTGGGGTGAAGGGAATTGCTATGAAGATCAATAATTTCTGAAGGCTGTAAGTGGTAAAAAAGAAAGCTTTAAGTGTTAAACAGATTGGGAAAAGATTATAAACATTTTCGTGAGGGAAGCAATTTTTGCTCACTGCCCCCAGGGAAGTAAATTTTAAAATATTTTTTACGTAATTTTTATGAAAACCAAGAAATATAAATATTCCTTCCTCTGAATATATAGAGAATAGATTCCTATCAAGGGGTTTCTGCTCAGAAAAAACTGTACCTCAAAGTTAGTAATTGTGTACCTCTGGTGGTATATGGTGGCTTTGTGATGAAACATTCATGACCCACTTGTATTGCACTTCGTCATAAACATCTTAAGTAAGTTAATAACAAGGTTAAGTGGCTTTTGGTAGCACAACTTAAGGTCAGCATTTAATTTTCACAATAGATAAAAAGTAACTGCTCTTTTTTCAACATAATTGTCGCTGCCTGTTAGACATTTGTAATTTTGTGTTATAAGGTTTTCTCATCATAGAAGTTGGCGTCCAGTTCATTGGGTCATTTCTTTATGCCTTTTTATGGATCCTAGTTACACCTTTTACTTCAAATGAGGAATCACTTCATGCCAAACCCAGGTTAAACATATGATGATACAGAATTTCCCTCCCAAAATTTTGAAGCAAATTTGCACATTGGCAGCAATCTGGACACAAGTATTGTGAACACCACTTGCCAGTAAACCTGAGCTTCTCCATTCATTGAGGAATTAAGCCAATAAATGTCACGGACAATTTAGTGATTTTTTTTCGCGTATTCTAGCAACATTGCAAATGCTTCAAATATGCCAAACCAAGGCAAGAGAATGACCTGGAAAATATACCTGAGGATTTGAATGCAAATTTAAGCATATGGGTGATACTTTCCAAAAGAACTTCATATTTTCAAAATAAAGAATGGTATAAGCTGGTATAGTGTATAATCATTAGGTCATATTTTTCATTATTTAGAGCAAAAATCAATAACCTGCTATTGGCATACCACCAAATCATTGTGTGTGCACAATCAGTGGTATCCATATCACCAGTTGAGAGCCACAAGCATAATCGATGAATTTGACTGGATTACAGCTTGACAAAGTAAGTTCTATCTTAACTCTTCCAAGTTAGTGTTGAAAATACACTTCCACATCAGATCTAATTTGGTGTCATGTGATGCAAGCAAGATCATCAGGCTACTGATGCGCTAGCTTGCTGTAAAAGTGTATGAGAAATTTCCATTAGTGTGGCCTTCCACATGGGAATGCCAGATATGAATGATTGTTTAAGGCTTTAAATATTCTACACTTACTTGCGTGTGTTTGGATTCTGAGATCAACATTTTTTACCAAACTTTGAGAATATTGGCAGACTGTTTTAAAGTCTTCAACACCGTGGTCCACAGGGCTTATGCCTGCTCTGACAACTGTGTCCTTCTAAGCTGAAGGCACTCAGAAAAACAAAGCTAAAGCTGCAGAGTACAAATAGAACTTGATATTTAAGACATTTTTCACACATCCTGGTTTTGGGGCATTGCATCTATTTTATAACTATCACATTTTAATATTATTTACATAGTCTTATTTGGAATCCATTATTTTCTTTTTGGTATAAAATATAAAACTGTTGCACAGTAATAAAAATTAGCAATATCATCCAATTCTATATCACTTAAGTTAACTGTATGGAAATAAATTTACTAATTCTAGCCAGGAAATTTAACCCATTGCAATATTCAGTACAAGAATTTAGCTGCCACAGAGAGAAGCCAAAAGAGCAAACACTTATGAAATTGAGGACAAACAATGCATTTTACTAAAAGATAAAGCAATAAGAATGTGTTTGAAAGAATATATGGAAGATTTGTGCATAGAAAAAGACCACATGAGGTAGATTAAGAAAAAGAATACAGGTATAGACATTGTCAAAAATTGCAAACATACATGTACAAATAATAAAAAGCAATAAACAAAACAGAATAATGATAAGAAACAGAGGGAAAAGTTAGCCAAAAGATTGTAGTACAAAAGAAAAACAGATCAAAAATCAAGTTACAAGGTTGATATTATTTAAGTATTCTTTTACAGAGTACAGAGGGTTGTCCAAGAGCCACTCTAGAATAATTTTTTCAAATTTTGGAGCGGTTGCATTTCTTGCACTCACAGGTAATTTGTTGAAAAATTTAATTGCCGAGTAATTTAGGCTGTTTGAGGTTTTTGCTAGTCGGTGTCGGGGCATATCAATGCATTCAGCATGACGAGTATTATGGGAGTGTAAAGTAGAACGAGCTGTAAACCTATTAATGTTCTTTTTAATATAGACAAGAGAGTTGTAAATGTAGCAGGAGTACACAGTCATAATTCTTTGCTGGATGAAGAGTGGTTTGCAGTGCTTTCTATTAGGGACACCAGTTATAAGCCAGATAGAAGTAAACTGCAAACATGAGGTGATTGCCCACAGATCATAATGCCATAAGTAATATAGGGATGAAAATAAACAGAATGTAAATAAACAGGAGAGACAGAATACTTGAGCCTTCGTATCAGGAAAAGAACTCTGGATAATTTACAAGACACATTATTGATGTGTTTATACCAAGTCAGTTTGGGATCAAGGGTGAAACCAAGGAGTTTCACACTGTCAGTATTGGCCAGAACATGGCTCATTGAGAAAGTAATGATTTGAGTTTTACTGTCATTGACAACCAGGCCATTAGCACTAAACCAATCTTTACCTACACATAAAAGAGTCTCAGAGTTAGAATATACATTGCTAAGAATTTTATGACAATGGACAAGGGTATAGTATCATCTGCTTAAAGAATGGATTTACAAGGCATGGAGAATTCAAAATCATTGATCGCTTTGAGGAAAAGTAAAGGCCCAAGAACAGAGCCTTGAGGCACTTTCAATTTTACTTCTCTCTTCATAAAATTGCTGCCATTTAAAGAGACAATTTGATATCTGTTGTCCAGGTAAGACTTGATTAATTTCAATGGATCACCACTTATCCCATAAAATTCTAACTTTGACAATATAATATTGTGAGAGACACAGACAAAAGCCTTACTGATGTCACATAGTATTGCTGAAGTGTACTCTTTTTTCTCAAAGGCTTGGTGGATAACATCAACTAAAGATTCAATTGCATGTGAGGTAAATTTTCCATTGCAAAAACCAAACTGTATGAGAAGGAGCAAATAGGTTATTACATTCAAAATAATCATAAAGTTGAGTAGACAACAGTTTCAATAACTTTAGATATAACAGGCAGAATAGATATTGGTCTATAGTTTAGTGGGTTATCTCTTGGACCCTTCTTATGAATAGGTATTACCCTAGCAACCTTAAGGGAGTCAGAAAAATGACCAATCCTCAGAGCATAATTGATAAGACAACTAAGTGGATCAGCAATCAAGTCCAAAACTGATTTAAGAAGACTGGGTGTCATTTCAAAGATATCCTTGCATTTGGAATTAGACATTTTGGAAACAATATTGATGATGTCAGAAGGACAAATAGGCTTCCAAGAAAAGTTACTTAGTACTGCACTATTGGAGGATAAATATTCTTTAAAGTCATGATGGGACAGAGGAATATTATTAATTAAAGAATTAACAAAATCTAAAAAATTGTTAATAAATTCATCGGGGGTAATGTCAGAGAATTCTAAAGGTTTAAAATGACGCGTCTCCTCCTTTATAATAGCCCAAGCAGCTCTACATTTATTGTCAGCATTGTTGACGTAAAATTCAAATGCTCTCCTTTTGGTATCCTGTAATTATTTCTTATAATGTTTTTTAAATTTGAGATTGTTTTCCTTGCTGGAAGAATCCCTATTTATTTCATANACAAGGGTAGTATCATCTGCGTAAAGAATGGATTTACAAGGCATAGAGAATTCAAAATCATTGATCGCTATAAGGAAAAGTAAAGGCCCAAGAACAGAACATTGAGGCACTCCAAATTTTACTTCTCTCTTCATAGAATTGCTGTCATTTAAAGAGACAATTTGATGCCTGCTGTCCAGGTAAGACTTGATTAATTTCAATGGATCACCACTTATCCCATAAAATTCTAACTTAGACAATATAATCTTCTGAGAGATACAGGCGAAAGCCTTACTGAGGTCACAAAGTATTGCTGAAGTGTACTCTTTTTTCTCAAAGGCTTGGTGGATAACATCAACTAAAGATTCAATTGCATGTGAGGTAGATTTTCCCTTGCGAAAACCAAACTGAGAAGGAACAAATAGGTTACATTCAAAATAATCATAAAGTTGAGTAGACATAACAGTTTCAATAACTTTAGATATAACAGGCAGAATAGATATTGGTCTATAGTTGAGTGGGTTATCTCTTGGACCCTTCTTATGAATAGGTATTACCCTAGCAACCTTAAGGGAGTCAGGAAAATGACCAATTCTCAGAGCATCATTGATAAGACAACTAAGTGGATTAGCAATCAAGTCCAAAACTGATTTAAGAAGACTGGGTGTCATATCAAAGATATCCTTGCATTTGGAATTAGACATTTTGGAAACAATATTGATGATGTCAGAAGGACAAATAGGCTTCCAAGAAAAGTTACTTAGTATTCCACTATTGGAGGATAAATATTCTTTAAAGTCACAATGGGACAGAGGAATATTATTGATTAAAGAATTAATAGAATCTAAAAAATTGTTATTAAATTCATTGAGGGTAATGTCAGAGAATTCTAAAGGTTTAAAATGATGTGTCTCTCCTTTATAATAGCCCAAGCAGCTCTACATTTATTGTCAGCATAATTGATGTAAAGTTCAAATGCTCTCCTTTTGGTATCCTGTAATTCTTTTTTATAATGTTTTTTAAATTTGAGATAGGTTTCCTTGCTGGAAGAATCCCTATTTATTTTATAGATGCTATACAAATTTAGTAATTCACTTTTCAAATAGTAAAGCTCAGGTGGGAACCAATTGTTGGTAATTGAGTTTCTTTTTGTTGGTACAACATTAACATATTTGATTCTGAAGCTGTGAAGGACAGCTTCCCTCAGAAATTCACAGAATTTATCAAAAGAACTGTAAAGTTTGTCACAGACTCCCTTAGCAGAAAAAATCTTGTTCAGAAGATACCTATAAGTGTTAGTTTCAAAAGTAGAGATGGGCTTGTAGGAAGGATGCACTTGGTCAGATGTTTTAGTATCAGAAATGTTACAGGAGATGCTAGTAACCAAGGCAGAATGATCAGAGATAATAATAATAAGCAAAAATCAATGATTCCTCAACAAAATCTATTATTATCTTACTTTTTTTGCATTCATTTTTTAAAAATTTGTGCTTATAATTATTATGGATATGGGGTAAAGGAAGCATTTTTGTAATCTGTCTTTTCGAATAGCTGTTGTGTTAACACTTCTGCCCTTTCAAGTAGCTTGCTCTCATAACAGTTTCAGTGGTTTAAGTTTTTATAATCTTCAGACAATTTTCACTCCTGATCTGTGTATACCGAGGAATTCTTAGATATGTTTATAGAAAATCCCTAATGTAAGAGTACTTTTACAAGGAATAGAAATTAGAGTATTTGTGATGTTCTATTCTACAATTTCCGCAGGCAAATGTGGTTCATGTGTCAGGAATTAGTATTTGTTTGTTAAATTTTGTTACGCATGTATTTTTTGTGGTAATGAGGAAGAAAAAGTTCCCAGATAAATTAATACCCCACAAAGAGTATTTTAGGATGAGCTTTCAGTCATACCCAGTCTATCAAGAAAGAACTACATCTCCTTGGTTTCCTTCAAACTCTAGTAATGCAATAGGAATTCATCTGAATAACCAAAGGAAGCATGTTATAAATAGGAATTTATCATTCAGATCATCATCTTCCCCATTCTGCAATAACTTATTTTCTTTATTATCATAAATGATAAAAATTGTGTGGAATGTATTTCAGCCATATTCAGATTTTCATTACCCATCAGCATGATCAAATCATTCAAGGAGAATATTGAAAGTGCATTGACTGGGGTAACTGCTGAGGAGCAGGCATTTGATTGTGACTGTGGAGGAGATTCAGATGCACAGGATAGATACACCAGTAAATTGTGATCTTTCAGAAAGAGGGGAAGATCGCCAATGCCTATTACATCCAGGTATTCACAAAGAAAATGCACTTACTAAAGTCAAAGTGTATATAGTTCAGATACAGAAAAAGAGAGAAGTGTTAGTGACTGTGATTTGCCTGTCATTGCCAATAGGTACCTATGGGTCTTCTTACAGTAATAGTGATGAAGAGAGGGAGGAGGAAAGGGATGATTTCAATTGGTCCAAGAAGGCACATAATCTGTTAGGATAATTGAGTATTTTATTTAAAACACGTGGGTTGCATGAACAGAGGCCAAACTTCACCAAGTCAACACTGGAAGTAATACAGGAACTGAACTTTCCCAGCATGCAGTGGGCCATAAAAACAAATAAAATACAAAACTCACACTGAAAATACATGATTTATGTTATCATTACATCATAATCAATAATCATTTGCTAATTCTTCTTCAACTAAGCCGATAGGTCCAAAACTCTTTCCTCAAAATATTTTTCCACCGATTTCCTTTGTACATCTTTTACTAACGGAAGTATTCCTCTTTTAACTTCGTGTCAGAATCAGCTAATTATGCAAATCAGTGTGATATGGCTCTGAGACTAGCTGTTACTGAATTGAAAGCTTGGCAAGGCATTATTATTTACATGGAATTTCATTATTTGCCGAGTGTTAGAAATTACTTGTCTAATTTTAATTATGAACAGTTTCGTGGTAAACGCATAGCGCGTGTGATGACATTGAAGAGGTTCCATAAAATTTTAAGATTTAAACAACTGAACGATTATTCAAAAAAGGGAGTCAAACATTTTGATCGTCTCTTCTGGTCTCTTCCTCTCTTCTCTTCGGTCTCTTCAAAGTCTTCAAAACCTTCAAAATTTGCTCCTTACCAGCAGGGGAAGCTGGGGTTACCAGTCCTTATTGAGTTACTGTTACTGAATCTGTTATCCGAGACATTTCCAAGAGCTTTTCCACCTCACAGATATCTATCTATCGATGAAAGTATGGTGGCATTCAAGGCTTTGTAAATTTTATATGCTTTATTTTCAAGTTGAAATTATATATTATTCCTTTCAGAGGAACGTGAAATATAAAAAATACTTATAAGTCTCGGAATTAAAAATATTAAATTCCAATTCCTGAATTGTTTACGTAAAAATATACCATTGACAAAAAGTTACAAAACAAATTTTAATTTTTATATAATTGATCGTAACATGCCTTGGGCAAATTTTCAAGGGATATGTAACTTTCGCGGTCTCTTGCGCTTTCAAAGGTTAAGCTTTGCCTTTTTAAACCAGGCTCCTTCTTAAATAGAAACTATAATATCGAGCCTTTTCTTAGTAAATATAAGGACAAAAAATTCAGGAACGCATCAAAAACCTGAATAACCATCGCTGTTATGCAGAAGATAATAGCACGACGAGGGTGACATATGTCTTATTCGGAAAAATCATTAGAATTAAAACATTAATAATTGTTGAATCACATTAAAATCCTTAGGAGGGATCTGCGATCTTCCCGTGCATTTATTATCTACGAAGAATTTGAACGTACTCCAAAAGTACTTTACGGACAATCAATTAATTTACTCTACAGCAAACAGGCACCGACGGTCTACAAATGAAAGTGAAAACCACAAATCTGTACCAAGCATTAGCAGAGAATTACATTAACTTTGTGAGTGATTTACCAGGAAATGATTTTCGAAGAAATGGGAATAGTTAAACTCAAATATAAATTTTTTTGGCAATAGTACAATTAAAACTTGGTCAGTTTCATATATCCTTCGATATATTTGAAAATGCACACTAATTTGATGCTTCTTTTCATGAAATTTGGAGATTTTCTGATCTTCAGGGCTTCGCAGCCACTGCAGCAGACGAATTCCAACGCGTCATCATTTGTAGCGCCTCCACGACGTCCACAACCACAACGATACTCCCGAATACCCGAATTGTCGTGAACGGTCATGAATCTCGTGAGTAAACGACGAGATCCGTACGAAAGTAACCCGTTCGTCAGGGAACTGTCATCATAATACCGGTTCATGTCAAATAGACACCTTGCTTGTTTCAAAGTCGACATCGAGAGGAATATTTTATCCCGACAGAATTCTACGTGAAGTTTGTGTTTAAATCATCCACTCTATGGTTGTCTTTTTCGATTGTAAGCGTTTTTAACCTTCGTAATGGATTCAAAAAACATAGAATCTACTGTGTTCACTCAATCCTCTCACTTTGCTGCAAGTTTTCCCATAATGGAAGAAATTAGAAGACAAGGGAAACTGTGCGACGTCACTTTAATCGTAAGTCTTCTAAGTGTCTACCTAAGATGGAAATGTTTGTAGTCAAACAATGTTATTTTTGCGAACCATTTTCCTTAAGGTGGATAATCAGTCATTCAGTGCGCACAGAATCGTTCTTGCGGCTACTATTCCTTATTTCCATGCCATGTTCACCCATGATATGGCAGAGAGGCAGCAAAAGGATATAAAGATGGAGGGAATAGATGCAGTGTAAGTTTGATGGATGTGTATAAGCGATTAAATATTGATGTCCTTATTTGAAGTAATAGTCATTTGTTTTCTAGGGCTTTGGAATCTCTAATTAACTTTGTATACAGTGGCAGAGTGACTATAGATCACAACAACGTTCAGTCTCTTATGCTTGGTGCTTCCTTTCTGCAACTTGACAAAGTTCGAGATGCATGCGCCGACTTTCTAAGTAGACGGTTTGTTCATTTCTTTTGTATTTTACTCTTATAAACGAAAATTTGACTTATTAATGATAGTGTTTTTATGTATTGGAATTTCATTTCATGTAACACAAGCCATAATCAATTTCAGCTTGCATCCACAAAACGCTTTAGGTATAAAATCATTTGCAGATGCCCTGTCAAGCTCAGGTCTCGTAAGAGCAGCAGACACGTTTATACTTAAGCATTTCGCTGAAGTGGCAAAAGGAGACGAATTTCTATCCTTGAAGCCTAATCAACTGTTAGAATTTATTAAAAGGGACGAACTTCACGTTATTTCTGAAGAGCAGGTAAATATTACCAAGTTTACCAAAGTATGATATTATGAATTAATTCCTTCAATCTTCATACATTCAAAGATTTTAGAACATTCATAGCAGAGTACCCCTTGATTATGTTGGTATTGAATTTGATAAAGCACTTGAGAGGCTTAATTTATTGTCAAACTCACCTCTTGAGTTTGCAAATTTGTTAAAAGGACCTCAATGTCTCACTTCGATGTGGTGGTAGTGTAGTACATTTATATTCTTTCTAAAGGATTGTTATTTTATGCACATTACTTCATTATGTTAGAATTCATTACTCAAAATATTTCCTGACTACTTTCTTGGAGCCTCTTTGAATAAAAAATTTTTTTTATGAAAAAAATAAAATTTTGTTAAATCACTATTAACCTAAAAATGAACAATATTATTAAGTTTTGGTAATGAATTTTTAATCTGTAAATGTAATATCACTTCATAATTCTATTGTCTATTGTAATAATATTTTCTAGCTTCAGGAAAGAGGTAATCTATATTCTGACGTCCTTAAAATAAAGTCAGTTAAGACATGTATTGAATGTAATGGTTTCCTGATGAAACAGAAATAATTTTAAATCACATATTGGAAACATACATTGCAGTTTTAAATAAAGTGCAATGGTATTATGGCAGGACAGCCTACATTTAAAATTAATAACATTAGTAATCTTGTCTTAATTTGGTGAATTTCAGTCTTGAGAGACTATCTTAGGATGGATGCATAAACAACCAAACCATAAGAAGGAAATCAAAGTGGGGCCTCAGTGTTGCTTTGTTAACCCATGACCACTGAGGCCAGCTGAAAATAAGTGCTCTGTAAATTGTGAGAGTCATTTCCATTAGCTCCGCTCAGTCACTGAATTAACAAATAAGCTAATGGTATAAAATTTTATCCTTCAATCCTCTATTTAATTAAAACCCTGATTTAGTGCAACTATTCACAACACAGTCACTACTATTAATATTAATCAATCGTTCATCTGTCTGAAAATTGACTTTTAGCTGATTAGATGTTTACTAAATGCACAAAATTACTATTACAAGATGCTTAACTACATATTTTTATTATAATGAAGAAGTAATTGATGCTAGGTATGCCTAAGGTGTGCATCATTAATGAGAAAGTAAATATATTTTGGAATCATCTGTAGAAGTACAGTTTTCGTGTTTATAGGTTTATGTGTTGAAATTCCTTTTAATAATGGAAATTGTCTGTTGGAGGTGTTTGAATCCGTGATGAGCTGGGTTCGGAAGGATTCAACTGTAAGGGGACCTCACCTTCCATCTCTGTTGACTTATGTGCGCCTTCCACTGCTGACGCCCCACTATCTTGCTGATCATGTTGCCTCAGAGGAACTGGTACGCAGTAGTCATGAGTGTAGGTGAGTGATCTTGTAGTTTCTTATTGAATTTTTGTCAATTATGTATGTATGTGTCATCATCGTCAGCCATTTTCAATCGGATGTAGGCCTCTCCAAGCGCTTTCCAATTCTCTCTATTCTGAGCCTCTCGTTGCCATGTTACCCCTAAATACTGAATGATGTCTCTGTTCCATCGGTCCCTTGGTCTTCTTCTTGGTCCCTTGGTCTTCTCTTCACGTCTCTTGGTATCCAGTTCAGAACTGCTGATGTCCATCGGTTGTCGTTTCTCCTTGCAACATGGCCTGCCCACATCCATTTCAGTGATCTTACCTTATCTATGATGTCTGTCACTCTTGTCATCTTCCTAACACAGGTGTTGCGTTTCCTGTCTCTTCTTGTGATTCCAAGCATACATCGTTCCATACTTCTTTGTGTAGTCTGAAGTCGCTGGGTTATTGCTGCGTTTAACACCCATGTTTCACTTCCATGCACAGGCTGAAAGCTACAAACAGAAATCATCATCAAAGGTACAATGAAGGAATAAATTCCATATAATTGACCCACATATTGAAAGTCTACATCAGCATAAGAAACAACGAAAATAATACGGTGAGGCACGGCAATAACACTAAAATAATGCTAAGATTAACTCCTGAAATATTGGCAGTAAAAATATAATCAGTAGAATTCAATCAACTTCAAATGTCTTTTGATAAGTCCAGACAGAAGAATAATCTGGCACAAATAACCACCAAAGGTTCAGGTTCAGCTTTCTTCTTGACAACCAGCTCCAAACTTGACTTTCTCATGACTAACCAGTCTCTTCCTAAGAGATTAATGCACAGCACTATATAAGTAGTGTCTCTTAGCTGCACAGAAGTGGCTGCTGGAAGCCAGCTGCAACTTAGAACGGCAACTAATTTGCTTCTCTCACTTTCTTGGTCACTCAAACTAAGCAGGAATTTTGAAAGTGCAGAATTTGAGCAGAGGGATTTGGTGATAATATGGAACAATAAGTAGGTAAATAACTGAAGAAATGACACAGAATCAGGAGTGACTTTGTGGTAATGATTAATGTTAAAATGGATTTTTTAAAATAACTGAAGGTATCTATATACATATGTTAGGATGTGCCAAAGATTCATACAAAAGAATAAACCCACTCAGAATTCAAGCAACTTTATTTCTGCTTCACAATACAACCTTCTCTCTCGATTCCACTGACATCACAGTCCCCGTCCCCTTTTCTGCTATTCTCCTTCCTTTCCCACTTCTCCCAATCCTTGTCTCCTTGCCATGGCTCTGGTATCCCACCAATTGGCTGCGGTTAACACATACATAAAGAAGTTAGCTAACCAAGTTCACTTAGAATGCTAAGAGAAGGTAACCTAATACAAGTGTAGGTGATTAAGCACTGAAAATTCAGAAGTAACCCAATGCATACTAAGTACACAAGATAATAAGCACTCATGTTTATAAGGAGTATGCAGTATGTAATAATTTAAAAGTATAATATAACCTTAAAATGGTCTCTGTCTGTGTTAGTCATTAAAGTATACTGAAATTAAGTAATAAGTTCCTTATTGCTCTCCTACTTCCACTTTGGAATACCTCAAAATTGATTTTGTTATTTTTCATTTGAATTGAGATGTTCATGGTTTGGGAAAGTCATTATCTGCCTAGGTTCTCTCTGGACTGCATACTATCCTGTAATGATGTGTATGAAACCTACACAAGTTTATTTTGGAGTGTTTAAGAGTGCATTTGTATAAAGTTTAAATAATTACTTATGAACGGTATTTGATGCTTTAGTGTTTGTACTCTAAGCTTTGCTTGTGTTGATGTTGTGTGTGTGATGTAAGTGGTGCCATCTTTTAAGGGATCTGTTAGATGAGGCACGGGACTACCATTTGATGCCAGAGAGAAGGCCACTGGTTCAAGGCTTCCGAACTCGCCCACGGTGTGGAATCCCCTTTTCTGATCATATCTTTGCTGTGGGTGGACTTACTAAGTCAGGTGACCAATTTTTATTTCTAAGGATACTCTTTTTCCTGCTGAACTTGATGAAAACAGATACATTTTCTGTATAATCCAAGATTAATAATTTGGTAGACTGTGAACGTAGGTGATATCCGTCAGTGGTGCATTTTGCATGAGGGGCTCAACTTAAGTATTGTAATGTAACCAATCATCTCCCTTAGATGTTATAATGCAAGCTAATTGATTCTCATCTTAAGAAAGTATTGCTAATAAAAAAATCAGGGTGTCCACTAACCTGGAAAACTCAGGGAATTTTGTTCTTCTGGAAAACTGGGAATTTGGTGAGTAACCTTGAAAAATCCATATTTTACACACTATAAAAACTATCATTCCATGGCTTTCATTTTGCAATGAGGGATAGTTCAGTAAAAATTCCTGGGAAGGAAGAAACGTTACAATGTTGTTGTGACCTATATGACTTATAAAACGTGCATATGCTCTTTCTTTCTACATGTAACATTTTGGCAATATCAGATCATATTGAGTTGCTGTTACCAAAGGTATCTAATTTCTGTTTTATTGTGTAGAGGAACTATTTTGGTTTTTCTCTGTCCTCTAATTTCAAGAAATGACTTTCCTGTGCATGTGAGCTATTTTAAAGCTTTTTGGTGATCAATGAGAATAGTAAATGTTCATACAACTATTATTTTAATGAAACAATATGCATCAGTAGTATTTATATTCATTTTCTAGTATAGTTATACTTGTTTAAGGAAGGAATCCCATCAATAACTTGGGAATATGTGAGAATCTAATTGGTTTGCAGCACATACTCTGTCCACTTGTCCATGTGTAGGGCTGGCTCTAATATCTAAATAATATCATGATGAATCCATGAACTGTTCATTGCCATATTACCTTAATAATCACCATGTCTAATATTTGGACAAAATTATACTGATTTGTGAATGTGTGAACACCCTGGAAAACCGGAAATAATTGCCTGAAAACTCGGGAAATTTCTTTATAGCTGGATAGTGGACATCCTGGGAAATTTTTCAAGTGACCAAATATTTATTGATAAGACCCTTTGGTTCTGAATCTTGTGGAATATTTGGCAGGGACTTCAGCCTTTAACCCACCCCAGTGGGTGCATGCCTGATATCTGTTAATAATTGCTGAATAACAAGCAATTCAGTAGTTTTTATATTATAATAAAGTTAGGCCTGTAGAAGATGCAGTTTTGTGTGACCTATATTATTAGTAGTTATGTATATTATTAGTATGTTTTTTGCCTAAAACTCAAGAGTCAAAAGTTACAAATCTTTCAAACTTTGTACATTATTAAAAATTAAGGTCCAGCATGAAATAGGCTACCTTTTGTTTACCTACTAGTCCCCAGTTCGATCTTACTTTCACACGTTTCATTGGTTTGTTTACTGTATATATATATATTGGTTTTTGTCTTACTTATCACCTGATGATGTAGCATGGCTACAAAACCTGGGTTGTGCTGTGTATTTATTGTGTGGTCTAGTAAAGTGCTGTTGTTTCATTTGAATAATACCACGATGTGAATCCCGAGTCGGTATTGTTAATATTTATGTTCTTATTGTTGGTTATAGATACCTGCTCCAGTTTTTGAGAATTTTGATGATATTTGTTTGTGAGATATTTGAAGATTTTTGTTTCCTATTACCAGTCCTTTCAAACTGATCTGAGAGATTCTGGACAAATAGACTAATTTATTTGATCTTACATTTATATTTCCTGTTGAGAATCAATAAGCACTTGAGCTAGTTATATGCTAATCGTATTAGTGCATTTAATCTCAATAATACTGAAAAGTCAAACTTGATACTCATATAGTATACGATGTGTTCAGATGGATGTTTTTCACTTTGCACCTAAAATATGCTGTGTTTGGACTTATCTTAAATATGCTAGCCTTAACAATTAAAACATTGTTAATAACCTTACCATTACCCAGGGCCGGCCATCTGGGGGGTGCGGCAGATCACTGGGGTCCCGCGATTGAGGGGGCCCCAAATTGTAATTTTTCTGAGGTAATTAATGAATTAGCAAAAACAAAATCACACATTAAATAAAAATGCATTAGTAATATATGTTTGTGTTTGTAATTTATTTACTTTACAAAAAATGTATGGCCCCAAATGGTTTCTTGCGCCTTTATAGAGAAGGCCGGCTCTGCCATCACCCATTCTCTGCATGTTGTTATTAACTGCAAAAGTTAATGTAGTACAACTTGCTAGTACTGCATTTGTTGCAGAAATCAAGAGAAAAATTAACTGGTACTTTAATATAGGTGTATACAATTATGTCCTGAAATGCAAGTATTTAATTTTTACTTAAAGTGGATTGAATTTGTTTCTCATGCCGTGCCATGAATTGCCTTCCAAAAGGCGACTCTCAAAGCACTGTAGAGTCGTATGATCCAACTGTGGGACGTTGGTCTATGAGCGTCCCAATGAGGATGCTGAGGAGCAGAGTTGGGGTGGGAGTAATGCGTGGACGTCTGTATGCATTTGGAGGATACAATGGGACAGAGCGCCTCTCCACAGTGGAAGCCTTTAACCCTCAAGAAGGACGGTGGAAGAGGGTTGCTCCCATGCACTGCAAGCGCAGGTCAGTACTTCAAAGTGTTTGTGCCTTTGATCAATAAATACAGCAAGTGTCAAATCAGCTGTTGAGGTGCTCTTTGTACATATAAGTTATATTTTATTAGCTTTATGTTAAACATCTTTTTATTTCAAATAAACTGATAAACAGCCCAAGGTTGCAGCACAATTGATAAAAAAAATAGACCATTTCACAAAAGTATACATATTTAAAAGATTTAAATAAAAATCATAAAAAACAAATATAGAAATAAAGAATAAAACCACAGTAATATACATAGTAATTATGCAACTAAAATTTTAAATAAACGAACAGGTGACAATATAAGTCATACTTGAGTGAATAATCATACTAATGAAGGAGAAAGAGATAATACACTGTTGTAAAGATGTGGCAAGCAATACATAAAGGTTCGTTTAGTGATGTCGAGGTGTAGAACAATGAAATAAAGAGTTGAAATGGATGGTAAGGGACACTGAGGGGAAATCAGAGTATTAGTCCTGTATTTAACCTTAACAATATTCTGAAAAAAATGAAGGTCATTGTGCTTTAGACATTTGGTGAGAGATGGTATCCTGAAGGTAGTTGCAATTTTTTCTAATTTAAGGCTTTAACCACAATTTTAAGTGATTTTCATACAAAATTTATAAATCATCGATAACCTTGTTTTTATGTAATTAGGATGGCTTTTGATGAATTCTTTTTACAATTATTATGTTCTGTATAAATCAGACTCTCAAAGTGGAGTAAATAATAGAGATGCACATAACTTCAGCTTTGGCCAAAATCTGGTATTCAGCTTCAGCCTCGGCCTCTGCATTTGAGGAGTATATCTCCACTGTGCAATGGTCAAATATTTTATTAATCAAGTTTGTTTGTTCAGAATCATCTTCATCATCAGCTAGGGTTGTAACTGTCTCATTAGAAAATTAGTGAACATTAATAAATGTATGGTAACAGTTGTTGTAATTTGTCATCATAAAAGGAGTAATAGTCTCTCTGAAGAAGGCACAAGAAATAATGCTGAGCAGGTACTCTTTGGAAATTTGTATTATAAGGTTCAGCAAATTCGAAACAATCTTTATTTTTATATTTTAATTGATTTTAGAGTTGCCCAATGTGTGCATTATTTAAGATTGAGTGTGCTTGCACTCCAGCCCTGGCCTCTGCAACTTAAACAATATTAATTATTTAATAAATTTATTTTATAAATGTTACTTTTCTCCTACTTTGATTTTATCTTCCTAAGGTTAAGGACATTGGAAAAGCACTGGCACTTACTATTTCCACAAGATTTTTGTAAGCGTTAGTCCATATTATATTCTAAATCTATCCACTCAATCCCTGTTAGAGAGTAAAGAATGTGGTACAACTTGGTGGAAACATCACCACCAGCAGTAAACTACACATGCAAAGACACCCAAGAAATGCCCTTACCTGTGGAAAGTGAGTCTTTTTAGTGTTGGAAATCTGTATGGTGACCTCATTCAGGAGTAATCTGGCTGCAGAGAATACAACGGATTTAGTGTACGTGTTGACTGCTTTTAGGCATACAGCGTTGTTTGTCGAAGGACGATGACGTTTCGTCAGCACTTCTGCTAGCTTCTTCAAGTTGGAAGTGTTCCTATCCTCATTCCATCCACCTTATATATGTTGGTCCCTTTCACTTTGCTTGGACGTGGGCTCTTCTGATTGGTGGCTGGATGCAGTAGTCATTTCCAAGTGGACGACAGGGGGTAGCCGTTCTCCCTGTTGAAGTTTTCGGGCCTTTTTGCTATCTCTACTGCCTTGCGGAAGCGTAAGGCTGCCATTGCTCTTCTTGATGGCTGAGATTTTAATTCTAGGGGCTTGAACCCTGTTCGCCAGCATGCGCCCCCTTACACTGGCTACTCGGCGTTTCCTAAACCTGTCTTGTGTGCCGGACTCGGGCTATGACTTCAGTTGTTCCTTTCAGCGGAACGAAAGCGTTGGCAGCAATCTCTACTAATATGCCCTCTTCTTCTGCAGGAATAGCATTTAATCCCCCTGTTTGGAGTTCTTGATATACTTGCCAGGTTTTTCAAACTCTCCACAATTTCATGCAATGTCTTCCATATGTCCAGCTCTTCATCCTTGTCTGACGATGGATCCGAAAATTTGATCTCCCGCACTCGGTATCGTTTGGAGTAATATCCGGCGGCTTCGTATTCTAATGCTCATAGGATTGCATAGGCTAGGTTCGCCATCCTCGAGGTCCTCAAAAATCTTTGAGTTTCAGGATAACGAAGTCCATCTTGGAAGGTGGTAACGGCCAAATCTTGAACGATGTCCTCAGGTGCATGTGGATAAGCTAATCTCATCATTCTTTCCACCTCGGCCCCATATTCCTGCAGCGTTTCTGTCAGCAGCTGAGCCCTATATTTCAGCTGGGATTTGTACACTTGAACGAGATGGCTCTGCCCAAAACGAAGCTCTAGGGCAGCCACTACAGACGAGTAATTGTTTTGGTTTGTTTCTGAAATGTTTTGCAAGACATCCAAAGCCTTTCCTCGCAGAGCCATTATCAAATTTGTGAGTTTTTCTTGTTCTGTTCAGTCGTTACTGTAAGCAGCTACCCCAAATTGTCATTTATACAGGTTCCATGAAGTTTCTCCGTCAAAGGTTGGCGGTTTGACTGTCCTTGTGGAAGTCGAAACTGTAGAGATGTTATGAGGACTCACACCTGCTTCGATATGTTCTTCCAAGCTGTCAATGCGTTGCGCCAACTCTTTTGCCTCCTGTTGTGTGGTTTTAGCCTGTTCTTCCACACTGCCTATTTTCTGCATTGTAGAACCTTGAGAGACTGTCATCATTTGTACGAGCTGCTCAAAACGTTCCTTCTCTTTTTTTTCTTGAGCTTGGCATTTCTCCTCTTCCTTTTTTCCTTGCGCTTGGCGTTTCTCCTCTCTTTGTTTTTCACATAACTGATCCTCTTTATCTAGCCTTGAGCTTCTCCATCAGCATTTCAAACATTTCCTTTTCCTCCGCCATATTGCCGTAATCAGTAGAATGAGTTTTCACCATAAATCAATTATAGTTTCGTAAATCTTTACTTGCTTATCCCACTTCTGACACCAAAATTGTTACGTAGCCTTAGGTTCGGGGATAAGTGAGCAAAAGAAAATTAAAAGAAAAACACTGCACTTTATTCTAAGAACCTTTATAACGTCCACCTTTGGTGCACTGCACTTCCAACATGTCTGCCGCAATCTCTCTCCCAACAATCACTGCTTTTCGTATCCACAACTGTCTCATTCCCTCAGTTACAATTAAATGTGCATATTCTGTATGCTGACATAGTAAATTGTTATCTTGAACTAATTTCAACATTAATAATCAAACATTGAGGGAATGGAGACAAACACAGAATTACAATTAACTTTTAAAAAGTACATTTCAAGATCACAACTGTGAATTCTTGTAGAATATCATCAAGAATAAGTCCATCACTAATTTTATTCTCTGTGCTGATGAGAGCCAAATTGTTTAACCTAAATGAATGCAAATGTTTCTTCATCAATTAGACATCCAAGAATGATTGTTCCTCAGGAGCAAAATTCTCAGTTAAACTTTCAAAGCTATTTCCAAATTTGGGAAGGCTCTGATTAAATCTCTGTTAATGATGTCTTTAAAAACTTGAAGAGGATTTATTCTTGGTACCATAAAATCTTTTATTGATTCCATTGCTTTGATTAAATCCATTGCACAAATATTCCTTTCTCATCTTATCCATAATTACCCACATCCATGGGTTATCCATAATTCTTTCCTCTAAATGTTTGCCAATCTTTAATTCCATGTTATAATCTTTCCTAGATAAGTTGTGTCTATTATACTATAAGCAACAAATGATGTTGTAATAATGGTAATGGTTGGCTGTGATTCTATTGCTGCCCTTGAGATGCCGCTGCTCTGGTTCAATGCACCCATAGGATGGCGTGGCTCTGCTGACACCCATGCAATATCACAATGAATCTTTAAATCCATTTTTACCATTTCTGAGACCTTGAGTGCATAATTACAATTACAAGACTTAAGTACAAAAATGTACTTATTTGCTGATCTTACTGAATTTATTAGCACACTTTGGGAAACTGAAAACATTCCCTCAGCAAATCAGTAAAACTCTGGGAATTTCGTATTGGCTGGATGGTGAACTCTGTACACTGTATTATATTCAAACAATGTTTACTCATGCTCTTTGTCAGTGTACTGAAAATAAAGGATTCTATTCTCAGAATGGTTTTTCATTGCAGTGCTGTTGGTGCAGCCTCTCTTGGTGACAGGCTCTATGTTTGTGGTGGATATGACGGGGTTGCCTCTTTAAGTAGTGTGGAATGCTACCGACTGGAGGATGTGGAGGAAGGTGTGAAAAGGCATGTGTTAGACGGTGCTTCTTTCTCATCAAGGATAGGAAGAGGCATTAGGGGCAGAATCCAAGAAGGGCGATGGCTTGGAGGAGATGGAGATGGAGGTTGGGAGGAAGAGGAGGATGAAGAAGAAGAAGGGCGCTGGGACCCAGTTGCTCTGATGAGTAAACATCGCAGTGCTGGGGGAGTAGTGGCATTCCAGGGACACATATATGCCCTCGGTGGCCATGATGGACTCACCATATTTGATTCAGTATGCATTCTTTTCTTTACTTTGTGCATTGTCCTTTTGTAGGTGAGAGATAAATTCCCAAGTGAAGTATGTGCCGTATATGAGTTTACTTGAACCCAGATGAATGCACTTTCCAATTGAGCAGGTCAGATTTGAAGAGAGCAGAGCAGCCCCCCTTAGCCATGTGCAGACTATTCCTGGTGAACAGTTGCTCGCCAGACAATTGTTTGCCACAGACTATTATTCCTCATCACCAAAGTTGCTCGCACCATACTATTTTTAATTACCAGAATAGCAGGGAATTTATTTATGCGGAATTTATTGCCACTTGCAAAGATAAAGTTTACCACCTCTTTAGAACAGAGTATTAAAAAACTTTATCCATGAAGATATATTTCCGCAGCAAACTTTCATAAATGAAACATAATAATGTTAATGAATTGAGCATTTCAGGTGATATTTTGCAGGAGCTGCTTAATGGATAATAGTATAATCAGAGTTAAGAATTATATATGTGGTTTAAAATTAGTATCCTAGCGAATATTATAATATTTAGGTAGGTGGATCTATCTCTAAAAAGGTGATAGACATCCTAATAATGAATGACGAAGTAGAAGGGCATTCGGGGTTTAAGATTACTTGAACGAGGAATGTAATTAAGCAAGAAGCTAAGATATGATGATAAAATTTCACAACGTATTCATTTAAATATTTGAAAACCTTTGCGAAGGAAAAAGAAAAACATGGCAACACAAGCATGAAATTATGGCATTATTTTGATTCTTACTTATAAGAAATCTTATGGCAAGTTATCTTCGACCCTGGTATTAGGATTACATCACAGGAATTGTTTCCTAAAATAAGTATAGAGTATATCCAGATAATTTAACATGGGTACTAGTGCGAGTCTATAATACTTCTTTAAACTGAAATCTGCTGGGAAGGCAGTTGCATTGTCCATACAGCATTTGTGGAAAAGTTTAGGCTAAAGGAAATCAGACTGTACTGTGTAAGAAAATTGAACAACTGCTTATAAAGTTTGCATGTTAACCTAAGGAACTAAGATAGAAACAATAATTTGATGAGTAAATATATAAAACATCTCATATGCACCTTATGCCTTAGGAAAGGTAGAATAATTTACCTATCGATGAAATGCAACAACAGAATGCTGGAATGCGGAGGGCAGCTCAAAATTCTAGTTCCTGTCCCATTTTTCTTCACCAATGCTTTTTCTAATCACTCTGTTTGTTAATTGAAATCTTTGAAAGTAGGAAAACTGAGTAATTTCCACAGCAGTCTGCTGTGTTCTTTATTTCAAAGATGTATGTAAAATTGCTTGAAGTCACGCTTGACCGTATTACTTTCATTAATGTGTTAATTGAAACATTCAAAAAATCTTAATAATTTTGTCCGCAGATTGTATCTGCCTAAAAGTAATATTTGAAAATATGATAGCATGCTAAAATTTTCAGGTTTACGTCACAAAGGGATATCGACTCTAGATGCGGAAGAAAGTAAAATGCCAAAAATAAAGACTACATACATAACCACATTCGCGTAGACCAGAAAGGCTTTTGTTTTCTGTAGTAGTAGTAGTATTGTTAAAAGTGCTTTGGCAGCTTAGGTCATTTCGCACATAGGCTCCCACCGGTAATCAAACCTGGGACCGCTTTCACCGAAGTCGAACGCGTTGCCCACTTGGCTATCCAGGAGCCCTTTTTGTTTTCTGACATTAAAGTTTATACAGACATATATATATATACTATAGCAACAAAAAAATCATACTTAATTATATATTTTATATTTTCAATTTAATTACAGTCTTTTTGTATTGCTTCTTTTAGTTTTGGGGAAGATCAAGAGTTGTGCAAAACATAATTGTGTTTAGCTTTGTCACTGTAAGCTTTAATCGCCTTGCCATTTCAATACATTTCACACGTGGATTTCTGTCTAATTCTTCAATTATTTGTCTCTTTTCCTCAAGAGTTGTGACCTTTATACTCAACACAAGCAGAAAGATTTGGGTGGAAAACAAAAAACTTTTTAAAGCATTTACAGTGAAATTCTCAAAAGTATTCAAAACTATATAAATTAGTGAAAGATAAGATTTATAGGTTTCAGTTTATGAGGTGCAACTCTCACTGAAATGACAAGGAATGCACTGATTGTATAGCGTCACTTAGACTAGAAAAGTGAATGAACTTGATGAGTCCTGAAAAGGGTGGTTGAAAAATTTCACTGGATATAGCGAAAAATTGAAGAGCTAAGGATGTATTTGTAGGATCCTTATCCTTATTATCCTTATTGAGAAGAATGACTGAAGGAAAAGAAAGAAATTTTTAGTACAATCTGTATGATAGAGTTCATGATTCATGATATGATGTAATATATTAAAATGTGATATATATGAAATGAGCAACTCGTTTCGTTAAGGGAGATAATATTTTCAGTAGCAGCATATCAGAAATTATGAAACCCTTGGCTGGGAATTTCTTAAGGATAGAATAACTGAGTATAGGCGCACTGAAGTAATTCCAGAAATTTTTAAGTACTGATTTGAACGACGAAATACGTGATATTGTGATTCCCATTCTCAGCATTCGCGATTTCCAAAACCGGATGGCTGAGCGATTTTGCAAGATTATAGCGAGAACTGATAGCTATTACTGGTCTCTTTTTCCTGATAGTATTAGGAATAGCAATCAGGTAGCTCATCAAAAGGTTTGGTACACCCCCTGCCTTATGCCATACAGCAGCTTGCAGGGTACTAATGTAAATGTAAATTATTTTACAATTCTCGTGTCATTTGCTGTATGCAAACCAACACAAATACGACAGAATGAAACATAAGAAAGTCAGAAGGGTATTCCTTACCGTACAGTTTTTTATGCTTGTTTAATTTTACATCAATATATCTGAATACGCCTTTATGGTCGCCAAGCCCCACGTCATTCGAAATTATCTTAATTCGTTCAGGGAAGTTATTCTTCTCTATTCTGCTCCACTGGCTGCTGAGGTTCAAGAATCCAGTAGGCCAATTAGCATGCTGGTAGGAGAAGTTGCAAAGTTACAAGTTTGAAATCCAATATCGCAGAGGTAAAAGCCAAAACAATGATGATGCCCTATCAAAAAGATCCTACACAGAAAAGTCATGCAAATTTTTTACTCGGCAAGAAGCAAAAGAAGATGCAGCAAATAGGGAAGTGTTTAACAGAATAACAATTAAGATATTTATGGGGACGCACTCAGAAGTTACCAAGGACACTGTAGTTCAGACACAGCGAGATGACCCAGACTTAGGAGTTGTCAGACAATGGTTGGACAACGGACATCGACCAAGCTGGCAGAAAATTTCAAGATATGGACCAACTGTGAAAGCCTACTGGTTGCAGTGGGACTCCTTGAGCTTGTATGAAGACGTGATCATCCGTAAATGGGAAAGCATAGATGGAAAAACTGTCACCAATCAGAACATCGTCCCTCTGGATCTAGCGGGTGTGTTGCTAACAGAGCTTCACGACAGTCGAACTAGAGGTCATTTTGGTGTCAACAGGACATTGGCACCAGTAAGAGACTGATTCTATTGGATAAACTGTCATGAACATGTAGATAAGTGGTGCAAATGAAGAAGGGTCCAAGAACTAGATCACATGGAAACACGTAGTGGTTGATATTTTGGGTCCATTTCCAATGACGGAATCTGGAAACAGATACCTTATGGTGCCAATGGACTACTTCTCAAAGTGGCCAGAGATCGTCTGACTTCCGAGTCAAGAGGCAGCTATAGTAGGTGAAGCTTTGCTGGAGCATGTAATATGCCGCCACGGAGTGCCCTTGGAAGTTCACACCGATCAAGGACGAAATTTTGAATCAGAATTATGGAAGCACTTGATGGATAAATTGGGAGTCAAGAAGACCAGGACTACACCTTTACATCCTCAGTTGGATGGAAAGGTGGAGAAATCTCAATGAAACAATATTTTCTTGGTGCTTATTTCCATCAATAAAATAAAGCTAGCGATTAAATGTGGTTGTAAAACAAATGAATTTTGAAATTAAACTATTATGTTTGAACATTTAACATTATATTGTATTTCAAGTTCTTTCTAGTTTGAATGATAACATGAATATTAACCTGTCTGTGCTAAATGCTCTTTCTGAGTTTTTGCCCATAAGAAGTTTATGAAGATTTGATATTTAAGGGCTCCCGATAGCCAAGTGGGCAACGTGTTCGACTTCAGTGAAAGTGGTCCCGGATTCGATTCCCGGTAGGGGCCTATATGTGAAATGACCTAGGCTGTTGAAGCACTTTTAACAATACTATACTTTAATATTTAAATAATATTTGCTTTTATACTTTAGCTCCTGCATCTCTCAAGGCATGTGTAGTAGCTGAGAAACCGTTATTTCTAAAGATAACATTTATCACATAAAATGCCAAGAAAAGTGAGCCTCTATTGTGAAAGGAAGTCTTGCCTCATAGCAGCTGATTGTCTGAATCTGCTCTCACTAGAGGGATGAAAGAGAATGAAAGATAATGTTACTCTGTCGTGAACCATAGAACTATTGTGAAATATTCAGTTAACCAATATGTGGCAGATGGAATCTTCTCCTAATTTCCTTGATTTCTCCTACTCTTTTTGTGATTTCAGAATTTGCTGTTGCACCTTAGTTAAGGTTCTTCTGTCCACAGTTAGCCCTATTCAGTATGCATAAGGGTACAGTCCACAAATACATTCTCTCTTAAATTTGTTTTCTGGAAAGGTTAATTGAAAGTGACTTGTTTCCAGGTGGAGCGATATGATCCCTTGCGATGTCAATGGGCAGCTGTGGCTCCAATGTCTATGAGGCGATGTCGTCTTGGTGCTGCAGCTCTCGATGGACGTATATATGCTTGTGGTGGTTATGGTGGTGCTGCTTTTTTATCATCTGTGGAAGCATATGATCCTCGCTGTGACAGGTAAGTTATTTATTTTTCATTTTACCACATTTCAATCGAACCTTATTCATAATCATTAACATTATTCTAATGTTGTATAAATATTACTAAATACATGATGCTGTAAATACAAAATGGTTATATTTTCCTTCCCTTTTTTTACACCTTAAAAATTCATTCAATATAATACGTCAATACAACGTATCAATTTACAGTGGTACCTCGACTTACAAAAAAGCTCAATATAAGAACTTTTCAACATACAAACTTTTCTCATACTCCTTTATGACCTCAAGGTAGGAACTTAATTTTGAATTACAAACCGTGGTTTTTTATAATCCTGTATTTATGTGCAAGCGCCTGTAGATGACCATGTAATAAACTTCTCCCTGGTGCAATTTTGTCTGTTCCTTTGTCTCTGGAGTGTAGTAGTGTATCTATGTTTTGTCCACAGTTATGTATCGACACTGAAACTTGTCAGGATTGTGTTGGAAGAGTGCCAAAGTAGCCTCAGAGTCAAGCACACAATAATGTTTATTCTCACACAAGTGCAAACGCGGCAGAGATTTTTTTCACACTCAGTTTTTCATGCAAAATTGAAAACACTATAGATTGTGATATGCCTGAGGTCTCAACTATTTTGCACACTTTGATTTGTTGATCAGTCAAAACCATTTTGTGGATTTTGTCAATCATTTTAGGGTAATCACTACCACTGGGCATACCAAACAATGTTCAGCTCTTGTGGATTTACAGTACATTTGTACTGATTGTATTGATGTACAGCCACATTTAACTCATTGTAAACAGTTGCAAATACAGATGTGCCATAAACTTCATCAGTTTTGGTCTCCTTTGATGTTAAGCGTTTTAAATTTAAGTGTTTAATCACTGCTCAAAACTCAATTTGTATTGCTAGTACAAGTTAAATTTTGAACAATTTGATCTAAGTTATCGTGGAAAGTGGAAAAGAGACAATAAATATACATTGTTTGAAGCAGAATCATTAAAACTAGTTGATCCTGTGCAAATATTTGCACACATGGTATAATTAATGTCTGCAAAAACTTACACACATGTGATTATTTAACATTTTTATAACAAAATATTTCATCATGTCTGTTTATAAATATTTCAAATAATTAAACAATGAATTTAATCCCATCTCTTCCCATTATTATCCAGAGTGTTCAATTTCATGGCCACGCCAATTCTTTATCTCATCACAGTATTTTTCATACAAACATCAACCACTTTCAACGGTAGGGTTGTGCAACAAATGATCTACTATCCATATTGTGGTCTGCTGGAGAAATTCAACCAACCCTCCAGTTCTTGCATAGTTCTAAATAAATTTCCATTTTGGTGATAAATCATCATCCATAGAATAAATACATGTAACTCTTTGGAACTTTAATAAGAAACCCAAATAATTTTCTTTTTCATTTTTAATTTACTTCATGCATCAAATACCTTTTTAATCTATCTGCTCGTCATCTATTGGTGTACTTAGTGGCGTACACAATAATCACAAAAACCAAATATCCATGCAGAAATACAAAAAATCCATTCAGAGGAGAAGTTGCGTAGATTTAATAGACTATGTCTGATCCTTGAGGTTTATGAGTTTGTTAATATTCGAAATATTGATTGGTTATCCCTGATGCACGAAGTTCTTAATTTAAACTTTTGGACAACAATATCGTAGGTAGTTTTATCCACTGAAACATAATAAATTTAAAACTTATAAGAATTATTCTACTGATTTTTTGCAGATAATGAAACAAAACTGCTTTTCCTCTTCAGTCAGATATGAGATGAACACTATTCACTGGCATGTGATTACTTTCAGATCAATACCTCTGAGAAAGGAAATACCGAAATTAGGAAAAGGTTAATGTTCTTATTCAGTGATTCATTTTCGTCAACTGCAAAATTGACGATGAAACAAACCTATCTAACGTACTACTAAATTCAAAAGATATTATTTAAAATTTTCTAAACGTACCAGTGCTTAGGGAATCTCTTAATTAAACTGATGCAATTTCAAGTAACACTCTTATACCTATCCCTTTACTCTCATGTCATCATTCATGAGCATTTATGTTGGTATAAACAAAACTTCTTTACTACAGATGATTAAACAAAAAAGAAATGATGTTATTATAAATTCATTTAACTATAAATATATAATTTTTTATTACTTTATTTCAGTCAAAAATATAAAGAGTAGCTATAGTTAGGTAAAATATACTTTTAAATATATAAAATATGATATAATATGTAAAAATTATTTATTTGAATTCCGGACATTAATGAATCCATAGGATTAGTCGGGCCTAATGCTAGTGCTGCAACCTAGGTGGTAGCAATTGTAAAACTGGGTACCACTTCAGAAAGTGATTTCGTTTATTTAATCAAAATTCTCACAATCTCCATTCAAATAGTTTTGGCTGGGCTTATAAATTGGCAGAAACACAATGCATTTTCTTTCATATCTCTACATCAAACCATTTCTGAGAAGGGAACAGATAGACACTTCTGAAATTACATATAATATGATATTTATTGAGTGTTGTGGTTATTTGGCATTTATTTAAATTGTTAATTGATGAATCATTTTATTTGTTGCAAGAGTTATTTTATATGGGTTTTGCTGCTCTTAAATGCTTTTAAAGAGTTTTTTCAATACATATAATGGAAGTATTGATTTTTAAATTTCTCTTTCAATTAATTTCCTTTGTCTATACCAATTTTTGTTCTGATTTTAATTTATTAATTTTGATTCTTAGAAGTAAAGAATTTACCTGAGAAATGCAAACTAAATTCCAGCTCCATAAATGAATTAATAAAATGTGATTGAAATACATATGATATGGAAAGAATAAATGAATTGTGGAATGAATATACAGATTGTGTATTCCTGAATCTTAAGTGCTTTGGACCAAGATTGCTTTGGAAATTGGAATATATCGCATATTGGAATAATTGATTCTGTGGAGTTTAAGAGAATTGAGGCTATATAAGACTGAAAGAAATTACTTTTTGTTTTATATAAAAAGCATCAATTATAATTCAAACTTATATTTATCAAATGTGATTGATATATCCTCAAAGCATGAAGGAGAGACATCATATTGTATAGATTTAAAAATATTTATGGGTATCAACAGATAGGACTGCTAACTGGAAGGTTGACAGAGAGAGAGATGGAAATGTTGTCACAGCTATTGTTCATATCACCTGAAGGTATTTTGAGAAACACTTCTGAAAAGTGAGTTGATGCAATGTTACAGATTTCAGATTGTCGACCTCTTCCTGTATTGAAAATTCCTGTTTCAGTCATAATTGGTGTAAAATCTTTTTGCCTAGGTGGATGATGGTGCGTCCAATGGGTGTCACACGATCAAGAGTTGCACTTGTCTCAGGAGGAGGGTTTTTGTGGGCTGTTGGTGGTTACGATGGTGCTGCTAATTTATCCACCATGGAGACTTATGATCCACGAGCAGATGCATGGACTTTTGCAGCATCTATGTGTGCACATGAAGGGGGTGTGGGCGTTGGAGTCCTGCCAATTACATAAGCTTTATGTCGTCAATTACATTCTCTTCCAAATGTGTATTTGTGGATAACATTATTTTTTGTGTCTGTGTACAAATCTGTGATACTAAGTATGTTAATACAGACATGCTCCTGCCAAAAGCTTAAATCAGCTTTTCTTTCATTTGATGAAACAGTTTTATTAATTTGTTTCTTATGGTTAAAGCCATGAAATTTTTAGATTTAGAGTTTAATGAAAATTCGCTAACTATCTGTCCCAGTCTTATTGCTTATTTTATTTTGATATAAATTTATTAGTTTTTTACTGTAATTGATGTGTGATGTATACCTATTTATTTTTATCGAATTCCTGATTTTAAATACATTATCTAATATTTAATAATAAAAATGTTCCAGATTCCTTTTCAAAAATTCTTGTTTTAGGAGTGAGTGTGAAGTGTGTACACAACTATTTTTTATGAAATCTGTGATAATAAGTATGTCTATACAGACATGCTCTTGTCAAATGATTTATATCTTCCTACAGCTTTTCTTTCATCTAATAAAATCAGTTATTTCAGTTGATATTATATAATATCCAGCTGCAAAACTTTTAGATTAACAGTTTTATGAAATCTTATAAAAAGTCTGATTATATACTTTATTTGGATTCAGGGATAAGTGAATGTTAATGATAACTGTGATGTGTAAATACCTATTTATTTTTATGAAATTCCTCATGTTATATATCGTAATATTTAATTGTAACTATCGATAATAAACATACATACAACTACTTCTAATAGTTGGTCATTGCGAATTTATTTCTGACAAAAAAAAGTGTTTTGCAATATCACGTTTTCTCCATTTCATCCCAGCTCTAACAAGCTCTTCCACATTTATTATTATTATTTATTTCTTAGGGGATGACCACTTTTACAATAATCCATTCAAATAATGACAACAATATGATGCAACATGAAAAAATTAAAAATATGTATTCTTTTATACATTTAATACCCTTTACTAAAGTATAAATATATGAGTATATGATGTTAAATGCGTATAGAATTATGCAGATGTTGCATTAGAGATTAATACATGAAATTATTGGAAAGTGTGTCTAAGAAAAATTAGATGGAAGAGGTGGACATCTGATAATACCATGTATTTTTTTAAATCACAAAACTACATGTAGTGCACTAAAGTAATACCTCAGTCATTTAGTTGCTAAATTACCTAAGGAAGGTTAAGTTGCCTAATTACCTTTCAGTGTCAGAAAAGATAGTCATGTTCTTTCCTTATTTAAAGTTAATTAATCTTAGAAATCTAGTTTTTTCATTGCTTTAATATGTGCAGATTAATATGGACATCTTACAGTAAAAGAAAATCCTAGTAGAGGTCTTGTTAATGAGCAATAGTCCATAGCATCTCTATGAGGGACATACCGTCTTCATTCACCTTGGGTGACACGGGTCTGTGCATTAACTCACATGCCTCTGTATTTGGCTTTTCTAGAACCTACTAATTCTATACATTTTTGCTTGAATATTTTTTTCCAGAAATGAAGCCTACCATTTTGTGTGCTTAACTGATTGAGAAATAAATTGAAAATTCTGAGCTGAAAAAGCTGAATTGAATGATACCCAGATTACAAGCAGCACTTACTGTGGCTACTGATTCTCCATTTACGTGATAATTATAATTAATACAGGTTTTTCTGTGACAACGTTACACCAGGAGATGTTCAGTTTCATTTTATTGTAACTACACCAGGCAAATAAAGTGTTTACATTAGACTGCAGAATTGTGCAGTCCAATGAATTATGAATCACCTTATAAATTTGTGGTCATCAACATATAATAGGCATTCAACATTATTTAGTCTACTTATGTAGATAAAACTCTTCCACTACTACAAAAAAATAGTTTACTGCAAACTAATGATTAAAAATTTTGCAAATACAGCTTAGGGAATTATAGTAGAAATTTCAGATTTCATACAACTTTTTTGATTAAGTTCAACTACACTATTCTTCTATCTTGCAGGTAACCTATCTAATATAACCCCTTAATAATTCCTCAAATATCAGTAACAAAGGATATATAAGTGGAATACCACAGGATTTAATTGAGCCAGATGAAGAATTATCAGGCCCTGGCCCACTTTGTATGACTTTCAACATTAAATCATTAACTTAGGATTTGAGTTGAAACATACAATTATTGTGCGCAATAATGTTTTGAAATCTGACGTTTTTCAGGATAATAAAATACAGACTATGCATGTCTTTCTATCTTAAAGCAGCCATTTCCTATTCGTGTTTGATTTTGGAAGATGATCATCAAATCGAATCAGACTACTTAATAACCATCCCGCCTCACGTATATTCACATTTTAAGTTAAAGGGAAAGTTGATAGGGCATTGTGCATCGATTGGTACACAATGTCTCCTTAAGTCAACTTTCGAAGAAATTGTGACAGAGAGAAATTGTAAAGGAAGACCTGAGTTGATTTTTGGGTGGAAAATGATGGAGCTATGAGTACAAATTTTGGGGTCTTTGTTCTGAGACTGAAGAAAAATGTTTTGATATAAGAAATCACAGGAATTTCCGAGAGCACGAGTTTAATGCCTTTGGCTGGAACTGTCCACTAAATTCCAGCGCATTATAGTACCCAATACCAGTGCGACTAGTACCGAAGCCACTACCGAAGGTTCCATGATTGTGCATTGATTTCAATTCCTATCCGCGTTTTCTTAACTCTATCCTCCCCAGCCTTTCCAACAGAAACCAGAAGAACCAGAAAGTGTAGAACAAATGATGTTCGAAAAGCCCAGTGGGCGTACTCTTGTCAGTGTTACGGATATGAAATTTACACTGTGTTGGAATTGAGGACTGTTATTTTAAATTTAAATATGAATGATAATGCCATGTTAAATTAGCAATATCCCTGCGATAAAAATGAGTCACCAAGATTCCGGGACGAAAGAAGTATTGTTTACATTTAACATTCCTTCAATAACTACTAGTCTTCAATCTAAGCTCGAGATACCAATAAAAATACCCTACAATGGATGTAAGAAAGAGCTTACCATTCGAATCATATCAATATTCAAACTTCCGTGTTACATAGAAGAAGGTAGGTTGATTGATTTGTGATGTAGTTATTGTTACTATGATGTGTGAATATGCTACTTAATATCATTCTTACCAGTACGTGGGAGGCATACTGTATGTCTCAAGATTATTTTATTTCATTAATATACCTAAACTATGTATACAATTTTAATTAGCAATCGGTGATCCTTCTCACTTTGGTACTTTGTTTTTTTTCAGATCTGTATCATAAATTGTCCACATTTATAGAAAAAGAAACATTAAATTTCCTAGATGATTTGGCCGATACATTACTTAACGAAGCAAAGGAAGGCGGTATCGCGATTGAGAACGATATCGTGAAAGCCTGGGAAGCAGCATTTAGAGAGGTATACAAATTCCTTGCTTCGTTTCCTCCCTATGTCCTGCTTTATGTCATCTATTGAATTTTATTGCACGTTTTTGGAGAAAGTTGGATGTAAATTCCATTTTTTAAATATAAGGTCCTCCATGCAGTTTCAGAAGTTACTATAATAATATAATAAGTATTCGAAATCTATGAAAAATTTTCAGTCATCCTACAAGTTGCTTTTGGATTAATTGCCACAAACCTTGGAAATGAAATATTAATATTCTGGAGGTAGTTGCTGTGAAGACAGGCATTTTCATCGATAATGTAATTTTATAAATGTCGTTTTGAAAATGTGGCAAAAAACATAAACTTACAGTATTTACGTATGAGCAAGGACGTTAATACCTGTAAAATAAATATCTTGAACTGTTATGGGTAACCGTAATTGTCCAACTTGGTAATGAAAAGCTATAGCAGACTCATTCAGAGGCATTATGTGAAAACCATTAAAAACTGAATTTATCAAGTTGAACGAAGATAATGGTGGGAAATTTTCTGTTGGAAAACTAAGAAAAAATTTGAGGCATATCATGCAACTTTGAATGAATGATTGCATTCTATAGTGGAACCATATATCATGTCAGCAAAGTTTTAACTTGATTTCATGAATCTAAAGTTGAATAATTTATTAATCTAAGGATTTTTAATAATTTTTGTGGCATAATTCAAGACAAATAATAACTCATGTATCATTTAAGTCATAAGAGAATGGCATTTCTTGTTACAACTTTGAATCACTACAAATTGGCGGAAATAAATCAAATAGAAACTAGATTTCTCAAATTTAATTTTAATACATAACTGAAATCACTATGGTAAGGCTTTGTGGAAAGCCATGAATTCAAGAGAGTACACAATTTTGTAATTTCCTCGCATTTATTTTAGGTGACTAGTTTTGTGAGCACATCAGGCATGAAATACACAGTTATATATAGAGAATGGAAAGAGAGGGTGGAAATATGTGTTGGAGGAGGTTACCAAAAGATTTTCTTTTGTGGGGATAGAAGGTCTAGTTAATGAGGTTTTCCTCAAAGCAGGTGATCTGTAGCTCTTTGAGAAGGTCGAGCTGGTGTCCTTTTTCCTCTTGGTGTAGTTTTTTGGGGATGAAATTGCTTTTATAGTTGCTGTTGAGGAGGTGCAGTGCAAATATGGAAGATGACATACATGTTCTGGAGGCTTGTGTTCAGCTGCTTTACGGATTTCCCACTTTGGCCAATATACTGGCCTTACAATCAGTGCACAAGAGCACATATACTCTGCTGGTAGCCTCTCTTGTCTTTAGCATTACCTAACATACTTTGGATGGTGTGGGGAGTGTAAAAGGCTGCTCTAATATGCTTCAGCAACTATTTTGTATGAGATTTTCCCAAGATAAAGAAGTTTCCTCCTGAGATTTTTCCAGGGGCATAAGGGCAGTGGTTTTGTGGATGGCCTCTCTTCTTCATTCAACAGCATTGGGTAGGTAGTCATTGGTGGAAGCTATCATTCTCATGGTATTTAATTCCTTTCTGAATTTTTGGAAAAAAGGGATATTGATACATTTCTGGTAAAAGTTAAGTTGGTTAGGTTAATGGAACTCTTTATTTACCAATATATACAATTTTGGTGATCACAATGAGCATTACACCAGGGATGCACATCACTAGGCCTAATGCAAGAGAGAGGCACTTCACAGGGCAAGCGTTGATGAGAGACTGTCTAACTACTTCCTGTTCACACATAGAAAATAATCAATGCCAATGAACCAATCAGGAGAAGGCATGATCCAAGTCAATGAGGGACACTATGATGTACGTGATTACAATTGCCTACAAAGTAATCGCAAGCTTTGCCTAACACCCGTGCGCAGAATGAGCTGCTATCTGTGGTGCCTCCTGTTTTGAGGTGGAGCATCTGTGTGATCATACCTCACTAATCTATACAGCAATCAGAGCTATGAGTGTTAGGTGTGAACTGCACCCAGGCAGTGTATAAATGGCAGCATTTATATTGCTTATGTCAGCAATTCCTGCATATCTATCTAGGCAAATAGATGGTGAGACATGGTCTACCTATTCCAATCCAACAACTGGATTGTTTTCTTTATTCTCTGGATTCTCAAGACTCAAGATGACTCAAGTATCCTTTTTGAATAAGTGATTGTCTCAAATCCAACTTTCAATAACCATTTTTGCATAGCTAGATGTGAAGCCCCATAATGCAGTGTCTGAGAAGTTGATATCCATCATGAGTGATTCAAGCATAGGGATGAATCTTCATCTCAGTTATGCAAAGACTGAGAAGAACAATATCAGAAATACTCTTCTTCTTTGGTTCCATACTTAATCACCACAGATGTTTTATTTTATTGATCATCTTTCTAATGGGCAAAGAGGTCAAAATCTCTTACGAGATAATAGTTCCTTTGATCAGAAATAAGGCGAATGACCAGCCACCCAGTTTGATGTGAATCTTTATGTTATTCAGTTGCGTTGTGGATTGCTCTCCTGTATTGGGAGCAATCTGTGTTAAGAAGTTAACAAATTGCAGGATTTAGAAGGTTACCTGTATTTGTTTAAGGTGAAGTAGTGCACATCACTCGTGCACTCCCTTTCCATTATTTTGGGATATCCATTAATTTCAAGAGTCCCTCTTCAGTTCAACCTAAACTATTTCACAGTAAGTGTCAGTTTCCTACTTAAATTGTTAAAGGGAAATTATATTGTTCCAGTGCTAGAATGAAATCTAAAATAACTATTTGAATGGTTTTGTGAGAGCTTATACTTGTTAATAAAAAGTGAAAATGCATCTGGTCTATCATACCCTCATTGACTAAAAGGCAAAATACTTTTGACAGTTTCAAGACTTCCCAAATATAATTATTTATCAATTGAGTTCAAATCTTGGAAAAATAAGTGAATCATTGGAACAGGATTCATATTTTATAATTTACTTTATAAACTATTTATTATTAATATTAGTGTAATTAAAAGTAATGAATTTATTTGCACCAAAGAAGAAGACATTTTTAGCTTCAAGGAGATTGTAGATTCTTCTACAGCTCATGGGGAGCAACTTTTCAGTGATTTTTTTTTAAAGTAAAGAAATTGCTGATGACACAAACTAGACTACACCAATGTGACAATTACTTAAGAGTGGAAACAATTTATAGTTCTGAAAAATCAGATGCCATATCTTGGCTCAGAAGAAAGCCCTGCCAATCAGCATTATTGAAGCTCAAATGCTATTTAACCTATTCAATAAGCATAATGTAATTACATTTTCTATTCTCTTAGATTATATCCCACTTTGCATACTACTTTGTCATTGTTGTGTATATGCCATGCTGGAGGAAGTGAGGGTGCATCCGTATTGGAGGTTTGCATGGGCTGTGACCTGGCCGGGTAAAGCTGGCAATCTTTTGGGCTTGGCCTGAGTAAAGCTTGGGAAGGAAAGAATTATTCATTCTCAAGCAGATTTTTAGGTTCTTACATAAGGACAGAGGCCTTTTTAAGTTGCTGTGCAATGCTTAGACATTTAGCACAAAGTGTTATTTGTTCTGTAAAAGAAATAAAATCTATAAGGAAAAGGAACACGGCTGTTGTAAGACATCAGAGTTAGATAAAAGCTAAAAGCTCCAAATAGCCGTTGTTTGTGAGCAAACTAACTGTTGAAGAATTCCCACCAGTGGGGGTTGGGGCTCTCCATGGTCGCGCTTGTAAGCAAGTATTGTTCTCGATACGTATTTCGACAACTAAGTTGTCATCTTCGGGAGAGAAGAATAACTGGGGTTATTATTCAGTTGGAAAGATTTTCAGGAAAGGTAGTTGTATGGTTTCCCATCATTGGTAAATCAAGCTGACGTACATCTCAAACTTGCTGGAAGATGCAAGAACAGTGGTGAGGGTTATGAAATGTATGTGTAGACCATGAAGGTGATAGCAAAAAAGGGAGATGCAGATGATAAGTCCCTGATAAAATGCATTTTGGGTGGTCTCAGACAAAAAGATCTTATATGCTTGCAATGGTTGACTTTGATACAGTGGAGGATCTCCTGCGAAGCATCAAGAGATATTGATGAATATATAGAAAAGAGATGAATATCTGTGTGATAGAGATAAGACCATGGATACTAGGGTGTTTCAAGGACTACCAGACCAGCGTCTTTGCAACCAAGACATGAATCTGAACTAATGGTCCCCAGAGAGGTTGAATGCTACAGTTGCCATGAAAAGGGGCATTTGTCCAGCAAGTGTGGGAGGAATCTTAATAGGAATTGCTATTCTTGTGGTAAGGAAGGCCACATAGCAAGGCAATGTCTGAGACAAACCTAATGAGAAGAGAAACACAGCATTTGTAAAATAAACAAAGTTTAAAAGATAAATACCACAAAGAAGTGTGCATAAACGGGAAACCAATCATGGGATTTATTGACTTGGGAAGTGACTGCATTATGCTCATTGAGATGGTGGTAGAAAGATTGAGGATCAAACGCATGAAAAATGAAACTTTGATGATGCTAAGAGGATTTGGAAGAGGAAAATGTGAAATAGTAAGAATGACGCTGACGAATTTGGAAATTGATGGAGTAGAAATAGACAAAATCTTGGTTGTTCCTGATGAAGCACAAGAAGAATAACTAACTTTTGGCAGGAGTGTATTGGATTGAATAATTGTTATCTAGACTGCTGGTGGATTAGAAATATTGAGTAAGGGAAATGTTGAAGAGGAATAAGAATCGAAAAATCTTGATGTTAAAAGGATCAAAGAAGTTACAAAATCCTATTTGAATGAAATGATTTGTGCTGTTAGTATAAGAAGTGATGATCTCATTAAGTTAGCAGAGATAATTGGAGAGTACAGAGAATGTTTTGCAAAAAATGTAGCTGATGTAGCAAGTCCAAGTTGGTAGAAATGGCGATAGAACTGTCTAAAGAAGAAATAATTGAAAACAAATCCTACCACTTACCATATGCAAAACGGTGTGGTGGTGAATAGTGCAGTTCAAGAGCTATTATCTGTAGGAGTTATTAGGGAATCGATGTCAGAGTACACAAGCCCAGTGCTACTAGTGAAGAAGAAAACTGGAGAAGAATGGCTGCATGTTGATTATAGGAACTTAAACGCTATCACCAAAAAGGAACATGCAGTTATGTCTGCAGTCGAAGAACAACTTGACCAATTAGCGGGCTATAAATAATAACCGACTTTGGAGCTAGCTTGTGGGTATTACCATATACCAGTAGCAGAGGAATCAAAGCATTTGACAGCATTTGTGGCTCACAAAGGACTGTTTGAATTCAACAGAGTACCTTTTGGTTTGGTGAATGCTCTAGCTGTTTTTTTAGAATGATGAATATTTATGAAATATATAGAAAAGAGATGAATATTTAGTAGATTTCACTTAAGACAAATGAAGCACTTTCCTTTCACTCACACTGATGATATGGACAATCAAAAACCTGAACATGCAAGATAAGATTCAAAATGACAGTAATGTAAGGTTAATCACCACCTTCTGAACTAAGCTACTGCAATTAGTTATGTGGATTATCCATACCTTTACCGTTAGGGGGAAATCTTCAGGAGGAGGAGGACCTCCTAATCCAAGGAGGTCTTTTATAACACTGGTAATATTGTGGCTCAAAAGATTCCAAAGTCTCTAAGTCTGTTTGTTCTTGAGTGATGCCCTGGTTTTTAGGTCACTTTTGAAGCACAACTGTTTCTAAGGCTACTCAATATCTTGAGTAGAGAGTTTTGGCTAATTCACTTACTTTTTGTCTGATCCATTTATCATAGTCCTGCCATTCAATTCAGTGGAGGGAATTTTTGAGAAGACAGAATATAGAGTAGGTGTTATAAGGTGTTTCTCCTTGAAAACCAGATCTTTCTCTCTGATGTCAGCCTGTTCTTCTTAATAGTGATGAGGGATTGCTGTCCACATATCTCAGGAAGACACCAAATTTTTATCATTTGCTTAGGAAGTACATGTTTAGTGAAGCAGCTTTAAATTTTGTTGAATATTTCTGAAAAAAATTGCTCAGTTGCTGTGCTGGCATTCAGATTGAAATCAGTATCATAAGGTGTGACTTTGTGGAATGCTATGAAACTGACGAAATCTTCCAGTAACATCCACCCACGTACTCCCACAGCACATACCTATTCCTTCCTCCTACCCCCTCCTATTTCCCTTCCTCATATTCCCCCCTATTTCCCTTCCTCCTA
>KZ308836.1:530604-565062 GCA_000376725.2 Ladona fulva
AAAAGAGATGAGAAAAAAATAGTATAATGTTTTTTATGAAGGATAACCATAGTAAATATTGGGGAGGAGAGATAAGAGTAGAATTGAGGCATTGGAAATGAAGAAGATGCATTGAATGGACAAAGTAAGAAATGAAGTGGTAGTGGACAGAGAGGACATCATCAGGGAGAGACAAATGGTTAGGACATATATTAAGAGAGAAGGGTATAATTACCACAGCTTTGGAAGGTTTTGTAGAAGGGCAAAAGAGAGGATGTAACAGAAGGCAAGTAATGATGGGTGACTTAAAAACAAAAGTGTAGGACATAACAAAGTCAAGGAACAGGACAGAGGTAAATGGAGGCAATAATGATGGATGATACTTGCAGAAGTTGACCAAATAAAGACTTCAATAAAGAATGAAGATGTAAATCCACATATTTCAACCACAGCAACCCTGTGGTGTCCCTTACTGAACTTAAAACAAAATTTTCTTTTTAGTACATCTCTTTTTGTAAAAAATTTTCCACATTCTCCCAAAAGTTTAATTGATTAATATCTTATTTCCTCATCTCCTTAATTGTAACATAGAAGCAAATAACCGTCAATTGTAAGTTTGGCCCCTGTACTTTGTCATAGGAAATACAGGTATTGAAATCTCAAAAGTTGCCTCCTCTTCTCATTATCTATCAATTATTCTTACCTAATTACTCAGTGTTTTTTTATGGTAAAATGCATGAGCTCAGATTCAACTGTTGCTTTGGTTGTCAAGGGGACAGACTGTTTTTTAATCACAAAGTTTTAATGTATTTAATCAAAATTATAGCCATTTTAAAAAAACAATTTTCCTCTTCCATAACAAGAATCTTCTATAAATTTCCTTTCCTTTGGTGTTTGTCTTGATTTTATGTGAATATTCTTTCTAATTTAATGCAAAAACTTAAGCCTGCATACAATAAAGTGAACTTTACATGCCTTTCTTATGGAAATGCTTTATCTTGTCTTGGGTCAAATCAGTCACCATTAGATATATGCAAAATAGCTTATTATCTGCACAGTGTTGACTTTTAATTTTGTGCATGTTTTACGTTTGTAAGCTGTACAATTTTTGGTTCTAAAGTTTTAGACAGAACTTTACTGAAATTTTGTGTATTCTGATTTAAAATTTCCAGAATAAGTACTGAAATACCTAGAAGGAAACAAGTGAAGTTTGAACAATAAATCTTAGCTTTGTTAAGCATCCTGTTTGTTTTGATTGCTTTGCATTTCAAGATTAATGTTTTACATTCATTACAATCACGCTGGACCATTTCTGAGTTTGCATGATTGCCTTTGTTTTTCTTTCATGTCCTTGTGTATTCCTTTGCTTTAGACTCATCCAAGCATATTATTAACAATTCCCTAAAATTCTCTAGAAAATTCATTATCTTTCTGTTCTCTTTATCTTATCACTCACCATCTATAACATTCTACCTTTTTCAGTCCTATTCTTGTTTCTTCACCATTTACGAATCACTTGCTATTCTTTATGGCAGTTTTATGTCCTCATTAATAGAATACACTCATGAAATTAACATCTATCCCTCTGCAGTTCAGTCTGCTTGTGCCAACCACTCAAATTGCTAGCATTCTTAAGTTCTTTATGTTTTATATACATATTGGTCTTTATAAATATAAATAATTTGTAAAAGAGATTTTATAGATATTTTGTGCACACCTTAAAATCTTTTATCCGACTAGATATTAATTCCTACTTCATGATAATTTAACTGGTTTTTCATAGAATTGTACTATTCAAAGTTAAGCCTATACATGAATTGTAATAGTGATAACAATGGAACTTTATTGACGTACAACATTATTATCAACAACACTCACAGACTTTCAGTAAGGATACTGAAGGTGAACTGATGCCTCATCATATTTAACTTATCTTACAGTTTTACAATGTTTTACATATTAGAACACATTCATACCTCTTATACATTCCACATCACAATAATATTCATATTCTATGTATGGCAGTAAAATATATGGAATATGTAAGGCATTAAAATTAATAAAAGCAGATGATAAATAATATGATATGAAAATTTCTCTGTATGATATTTTTAATAAAGGAGTCAATTTATTCTAAGGGAATTGTAGCAAATTCCTCATCTCATAAAGTAAAGAAGAGTAGAGATTGTTGGAAGAGAAATCTATGCCACCTGAATCTGCAATTCTTCTTTTTAGCTTTTTATAAAATTGAAAATGATGCATCATTTCTTCTTTATTTTACAACATGTTGTACCAGCTATTCTTAATTTGCTGTGATGTTTACCAGCTATTGTGGAAATAGAATAAAAAAGAGGATTTAATGCCACTAGTCATAAAGGAGGTTTTGAAAACACCAAAGATGAGTGCTTAATTAGGTCTTTTTTTTGTAATGTTACAGAGTTTACAGAGGTATGCCAAATGTCCACAGAGTTTCATTTCCAGCCCGTGGAGGAGCAAATGGAGAAAATAAGAAGCACCGTAAAGGAAGCAGCAAATTGGAGAAGCACACAAGTGAGGAATTTGCCTTAAATTAAGGTTTTGCTGTGTCTTAGGGTACAAACACAAAGAAAACAGGTTGCCCATTTGCTGGTAGTCATTGCTGATGCTTTATCTTAAAAAAATATTCTAATTTTTGAGGAAATTTAGTGTCTGAACTTGCTAGTTTTAAAATCCAAATGTGCCAATTCCCATTTCATTACCCCCACAACCCTCTGTTTTTGAGCCAATTGTGGGAAAATCATCCACAGATTAGCAATAATGCCTCAGTTTCAAGGATTATGGAAAGGTGAATAACATAGCATGGAAGAGTGACTAAAACCCAAGGAAATAAGGATTTTCCTTTACTAAACTACACAACAATATTATAAACTACAAAATTAGCATTTCATTACAGTTATTCAGGTAAATAACGATTTATATTTTGCAAGATAATGCTTTTAAATAGTGTGTGAAATTCCCATGGGATGCATTACTAAAATACCTAATTCAAAAATGTCATTACTTCATGATTGATAATAGTATTTATTTAGCAGGGACTTATATCAGTAGCTCTTTTTCTCTAAACAAGAATCAAATGCATATTAGAGGAAGTATGATAAAATGTGACAATTAAAGCAAATGTTTCATGTTATCGATTTCAAGCTTGTAAATGTATGTCTACAATTTTATTCTAATCATGTCCATTTAACCTCACTCCCATTTAAGTTTCTCACGCTTCTTCACAATTATCATCAAGAAGTCTATGGTTAAAATCAATTTCTACAAAACAAATCAATTAGTCACATTTGATTCAGATATGTTGATGACATTTTCATTATTTTTGATACTTCAAAAACAAAAATTTCAGATTTCTTAGGGAAGCTACATGAATAATACAACTCATTCACATAATATATATATAATATATAATTAAAAAAATTCACGTTTGAAACAAACAAATGGCACACTAACATTGTTGGATTTAAAAATAATAGAACACGAAACAAATTAAAATTTAACATCTACTAAAACCCACCCACTCAGACATCCAATTTGAGTCCAACCATTACATATCTCAAAAGTTAGCACCATTCCATTCCATGATAAATAGGTTTCTAAAAATACCACTATGCAGAAAAACTTCAATAAAGAACTAACAAACAAAACAAAATGGCTATAACACATCTGTATTTGATAACATCTGAAAAAACAGAAACTCAATTTGAATCAATGTATGACCTTAAAATCATCAGATGAAAATGAACATACATTCATAAAACTACAATTCACCCTGGGAATCAGCAATAAAGTCAAACCCATATTTTCCAAATTCAATTTCCTCCAAATATTTGTCAATAGTAATAAAATATCAAATCTTTTTTAAAACCCTAAGGATCCAATTCCAGCATCAAGCAAATCTAATATCTAATAAATATCATGTCAAGATTGTGACAGTCTATGATGGACAGACAAGAAAAATAGAAACCAGATTCAAAGACCATATTGCTCACTTTAAACATGATCAAATAAACATCATACATTGCACAACTCATTCAAGGAAATAACCACAAAATTAATAGAGCAAAGTTAATAAAATGCCAGCGTATAATGAGTAATGATCTGGGGCCAATACCTTCTTTTGTTTTCCCTCATTGACATCACACCACAAAAGGCCTCCCACTCAGTTGTCTTCTCTCCTGAAAACGGCAACATAACAATTCAAATACTATACTGAGAACAATACTAGCAAAGAGCGACCACAGAGAACCCTAACTGCTGCTGGTTGGAGCTCCCCAATGGTTAGTTTGTTTGCAAATTATTTTTCTTTTCTTAAATTTTTTTTAAAGTTTAAGAAGCTTCTCTCAAAATTCTAATATACCCCTCAACCTTAATGCATTTCCTGGTCATCTATTCCGTTTTTCATGTAACCAATAGATCATTAGTTCTTCAGTCATCCATCTAGTCTCATTACATATGAACATTTTCCCACTAGGTATAATCTCTTTTGGAAGATTATTCCCTTTTAAAATAAAAAATGAAGGTAGTTTTCTATCATCATCAGTCCATTACTGTAATTTCTTTTTTCCTGTTGATTTTGGTTTTGCACCTTTCTTGATAATGTTGTTATTCCTAGGCATATCAAAATACACCAGTGTTTCATTTGCATTTCAAATCCAACCTAAAACATAACTTGGGTCTTGATGAAGTTCTGTTAGATTCCTTTGACACACTATCTTTTTAGAATCTCTGTTTTTCCAGAAAGTTGAAAATTAATGAATTCTGGTGTATAAGGCCTTCTCATATTTCAGTCATAGTAAATAATTCTGNTCTAGAAAACGCATAATTGAACTGGCAATAATATGTTCAATTATTTTACAGAAAATTGATGTTAAAGATTTCGGTCGGTAGTCTTCCGGTTTCGAGGAACGGTTCTTAGGAACTGGAGTGATATGCGCTCTTCTCCACGACATAGGTACAACTCCCTCATCCAAGGTTTTCCTATAAAATACATAAAGAAAGGGAGCAATCTCATTCGCCAGTGTTTGAATAACAAGCGATGGTATACTTTCTGGTCCCGGCGCTTTCTTCTTGTCTACCGCTTTCAACAACTTTACTATTCCATCCACTGACAACTCGATTGGCCCCATCTTTGAATCAACCCGCGTAGAAAATTCGCTCGTGCGTCCATCGTCTAAAGTAAAACTTTCCTGGTAGTGTCAATTAAGTAAATTCGCTTTTCCCATCAAATCACTAATCATTAATCCCTCATCATTAACAAGGCTGGGTACTGAAGACTGACCTCCACTGGATTCTCGGACATATTACCAAAACTCCTTCTGGTCGCCTCCTAAAGACTCTAAAAGGGTTTTAGATCTATATTCCTGAAACTCATTCTGTGATTCCTCCTTAACCAATCTTCGCACTTCTGTGTATTTCTGCCACTCAATTTCAAAGTCTATTCCGAGTCTCTCTAGCCTTTTCATCCGAGCGTGTAAATTCCTTTGCTTCCTATGCAATGCACGCAACTTAGGTTTCATCCAACGGTTCCTTATGCTCCCTCATGGTTTTAATTCGGACAAACCTAGCTAAGCTTTCTTTAAGTATATGAAGAAACTCTATCCAGCTGTCCTCAACACTATTACCACTCACAAAACAATAATAGTCGTCCCTGTTTAGACTGATATAATCCCTGAATTCCGAAAATCTAGCCTTACGAAACATGTAAACCTGCCGTGGCGGCTTGAGTGATTTTACTATTTCTGTTTTAATTACTGCAGCTATAATATCATGGTCTGAAATTCCGTCAATTATATTTAGATCACCAAACAGGTGTGAATGCGATGTGACTAGTAAGTCTAATACATTACCTCGACCTTCGCGAATCGTCCTCGTAACTTTCTTATTGAGTTGATCTAAAGCATGGAGCGAAAAAGTATCTATCAATGTCTGCGATATATTTTTCTCTCTACCAGAATACGAACTCGATAAATTATCCCAATCAATATGGGGAAGGTTAAAATCCCCTCCTATAACTATGATAGGATCCTTCATTTTCTTCCGAATAATCTCTAATGATTCAGCTAGTTCCTCTATACATTCGATCTTGCCATCAGGAGGCCGATAAAATGAACAAAAAAGCACCTTCCTTCCGTTCCGTCCAAGAACCGAGATCCATACCATTTCACTTGTACTGCTCCCTAAGAACTCGACGCGCTGGCTCCTCAAGTAATCCCTTACAGCAATAAATACCCCTCCGCCTATCCTACAGAGTCTATCTTTACGGTATACAATATAATCCGGAGGAAATATCTCACTTGATGCAATATCATCGCTTAACCAACTTTCCGTTCCTATCACGATATCCGCGCAAGTGCTCCTCGTGAGGTTAAGGAATTCGGTCTGCTTATTACGTATACTTCTGCAATTCACGACTAAAATTTTTAAATCGCTCACATTCCTCTTTAAAATAGGGCTTCTCTCATCATACTTTAAATCAACAGATTCCCGTTCCCTAACGCAATTTCTGGCTCGCTTCAACTTTCTAAGCTCGCATATATCATCTTGCTCGCTACTGTGGGTGTCAATCTCATATTTAAAACTCGAAACCCTATTTCTCAATAACCTACTGTAGCACTCTAACCTAAAAAAACACCCACATCCCTAAACAACCTATCCGCTACCTTCTCCGCAGCCTCGGCCGTATAATGAACCCCGGAACGGTTAAGGGGTACCCTACACGAGTCAAGAACGCGGCGCAGATCGACAAAGCCCACCCCTCTTCCCCGACAGAAATCCCTCAGCCGACGGTTTAGACCCACCACCCTGCTCCAAACCGTGCGGCCTCGATCAATCCGGGGGATAATGCTGCATATGGACAACTCAATGCCCACCCCAGATGACCCCCGGACTCGAGCAACCTCAGAGATCAAGTCCTCAAACGAGTCCAAGATCTCCTCGGATCCACGAGCCGAGGCATCATTGGTGCCGACATGAGCCACCACATGCACTGAGGAGCAACCCGTCTCACTTACCGCTGCCCTCAACTCCTTCATCACCTGGGGCACCGTACCTCCCGGTAAACACCGGGAGAACACCCGCTCCACAACTCCCTCCCGGCGGGCCCTTCGCCGCAACGGAGGCAAGATACGCCGGACGTTGGAGCTCCCTATCACTAACACACCCCTGCCCCCCAGGCCTGCCTCCGGCCCAGCCTCCACCGCGGCAACGGGAGAGTGCTCCAGCTCCAGGTTCGTCAACACCTCAAACCTATTGCTGACGAGGGTAGGTTCAGCCGAAGCATCCCCAGCACACTGCTCCCTCAGCAAACCACCACGATTACCGCGACTGGTGACCACCTTCCATTCACTAGCCCTCCGGGACGGGCACGCAACGACCCGCGAGGAATCCTCTGCAGCGGAGCCAATAGGCTTGTCAAAATTAGCACTTCGGCAAGGCCGAGCCACAGAGGCCGAAGCACGACAAGCTTTAGGGCTCATAACAGAAGGACCCGCACGAACCGATACCTGACCCAACCTAGAGTGCAGAGAGCGGAGGTCCGCAACTTCCCTCTCAAGGGTCGCGATACGAGACAAAAGTGCCTCGTAACCAGCGGCCGTCAAGAAGGAAGTCACGGGAGTCCTCGGGGAAGCCATCCTATGCTAAACTCCTAACTAAATTATTGTACAATTATAAGGATTAATTAATGAAAGAGCTGATTAAACGTGAAGACTAACGTTACACTTCGACAGTCAACGAGAACGAAGTAATCCGACCTGGCTTTAACTTTTGATATCTTCCTAACTAAAGTAGTTATTAACACTACATTAAACACTTAAAGCCTAATAAAACTGCACTAAATGACTGGAGTACCTAACTTATAAAAAGTAAGTCAATACAGGTTCAGTTGCAACGTGGCAAAACAGCTGCTACACGTCAAGCGTACACTCACCACCTACGAACTTAATAAAAACACAAAAAATTATCACAATTGCACTGCGTAAAGACCGTTCAATAATAAAATAATAAGCAAGAAGGAAAAATAAGTAAACAACTAAGATAAAACGTAAGCTTATCTACTTCGATAGCCAAATATGGAAATAGAATCTCCAACAGTATTCAGAACGGTATTCGGTAACAGAATAAATCAAAGCAAGAATTTTTGTGGTGAAAGAAACCATCCAGAGGAAAATAAGTATGTTATACAGCATCCAGGAAAAAGAGATGAGAAAAAAATAGTATAATGTTTTTTATGAAGGATAACCATAGTAAATATTGGGGAGGAGAGATAAGAGTAGAATTGAGGCATTGGAAATGAAGAAGATGCATTGAATGGACAAAGTAAGAAATGAAGTGGTAGTGGACAGAGAGGACATCATCAGGGAGAGACAAATGGTTAGGACATATATTAAGAGAGAAGGGTATAATTACCACAGCTTTGGAAGGTTTTGTAGAAGGGCAAAAGAGAGGATGTAACAGAAGGCAAGTAATGATGGGTGACTTAAAAACAAAAGTGTAGGACATAACAAAGTCAAGGAACAGGACAGAGGTAAATGGAGGCAATAATGATGGATGATACTTGCAGAAGTTGACCAAATAAAGACTTCAATAAAGAATGAAGATGTAAATCCACATATTTCAACCACAGCAACCCTGTGGTGTCCCTTACTGAACTTAAAACAAAATTTTCTTTTTAGTACATCTCTTTTTGTAAAAAATTTTCCACATTCTCCCAAAAGTTTAATTGATTAATATCTTATTTCCTCATCTCCTTAATTGTAACATAGAAGCAAATAACCGTCAATTGTAAGTTTGGCCCCTGTACTTTGTCATAGGAAATACAGGTATTGAAATCTCAAAAGTTGCCTCCTCTTCTCATTATCTATCAATTATTCTTACCTAATTACTCAGTGTTTTTTTATGGTAAAATGCATGAGCTCAGATTCAACTGTTGCTTTGGTTGTCAAGGGGACAGACTGTTTTTTAATCACAAAGTTTTAATGTATTTAATCAAAATTATAGCCATTTTAAAAAAACAATTTTCCTCTTCCATAACAAGAATCTTCTATAAATTTCCTTTCCTTTGGTGTTTGTCTTGATTTTATGTGAATATTCTTTCTAATTTAATGCAAAAACTTAAGCCTGCATACAATAAAGTGAACTTTACATGCCTTTCTTATGGAAATGCTTTATCTTGTCTTGGGTCAAATCAGTCACCATTAGATATATGCAAAATAGCTTATTATCTGCACAGTGTTGACTTTTAATTTTGTGCATGTTTTACGTTTGTAAGCTGTACAATTTTTGGTTCTAAAGTTTTAGACAGAACTTTACTGAAATTTTGTGTATTCTGATTTAAAATTTCCAGAATAAGTACTGAAATACCTAGAAGGAAACAAGTGAAGTTTGAACAATAAATCTTAGCTTTGTTAAGCATCCTGTTTGTTTTGATTGCTTTGCATTTCAAGATTAATGTTTTACATTCATTACAATCACGCTGGACCATTTCTGAGTTTGCATGATTGCCTTTGTTTTTCTTTCATGTCCTTGTGTATTCCTTTGCTTTAGACTCATCCAAGCATATTATTAACAATTCCCTAAAATTCTCTAGAAAATTCATTATCTTTCTGTTCTCTTTATCTTATCACTCACCATCTATAACATTCTACCTTTTTCAGTCCTATTCTTGTTTCTTCACCATTTACGAATCACTTGCTATTCTTTATGGCAGTTTTATGTCCTCATTAATAGAATACACTCATGAAATTAACATCTATCCCTCTGCAGTTCAGTCTGCTTGTGCCAACCACTCAAATTGCTAGCATTCTTAAGTTCTTTATGTTTTATATACATATTGGTCTTTATAAATATAAATAATTTGTAAAAGAGATTTTATAGATATTTTGTGCACACCTTAAAATCTTTTATCCGACTAGATATTAATTCCTACTTCATGATAATTTAACTGGTTTTTCATAGAATTGTACTATTCAAAGTTAAGCCTATACATGAATTGTAATAGTGATAACAATGGAACTTTATTGACGTACAACATTATTATCAACAACACTCACAGACTTTCAGTAAGGATACTGAAGGTGAACTGATGCCTCATCATATTTAACTTATCTTACAGTTTTACAATGTTTTACATATTAGAACACATTCATACCTCTTATACATTCCACATCACAATAATATTCATATTCTATGTATGGCAGTAAAATATATGGAATATGTAAGGCATTAAAATTAATAAAAGCAGATGATAAATAATATGATATGAAAATTTCTCTGTATGATATTTTTAATAAAGGAGTCAATTTATTCTAAGGGAATTGTAGCAAATTCCTCATCTCATAAAGTAAAGAAGAGTAGAGATTGTTGGAAGAGAAATCTATGCCACCTGAATCTGCAATTCTTCTTTTTAGCTTTTTATAAAATTGAAAATGATGCATCATTTCTTCTTTATTTTACAACATGTTGTACCAGCTATTCTTAATTTGCTGTGATGTTTACCAGCTATTGTGGAAATAGAATAAAAAAGAGGATTTAATGCCACTAGTCATAAAGGAGGTTTTGAAAACACCAAAGATGAGTGCTTAATTAGGTCTTTTTTTTGTAATGTTACAGAGTTTACAGAGGTATGCCAAATGTCCACAGAGTTTCATTTCCAGCCCGTGGAGGAGCAAATGGAGAAAATAAGAAGCACCGTAAAGGAAGCAGCAAATTGGAGAAGCACACAAGTGAGGAATTTGCCTTAAATTAAGGTTTTGCTGTGTCTTAGGGTACAAACACAAAGAAAACAGGTTGCCCATTTGCTGGTAGTCATTGCTGATGCTTTATCTTAAAAAAATATTCTAATTTTTGAGGAAATTTAGTGTCTGAACTTGCTAGTTTTAAAATCCAAATGTGCCAATTCCCATTTCATTACCCCCACAACCCTCTGTTTTTGAGCCAATTGTGGGAAAATCATCCACAGATTAGCAATAATGCCTCAGTTTCAAGGATTATGGAAAGGTGAATAACATAGCATGGAAGAGTGACTAAAACCCAAGGAAATAAGGATTTTCCTTTACTAAACTACACAACAATATTATAAACTACAAAATTAGCATTTCATTACAGTTATTCAGGTAAATAACGATTTATATTTTGCAAGATAATGCTTTTAAATAGTGTGTGAAATTCCCATGGGATGCATTACTAAAATACCTAATTCAAAAATGTCATTACTTCATGATTGATAATAGTATTTATTTAGCAGGGACTTATATCAGTAGCTCTTTTTCTCTAAACAAGAATCAAATGCATATTAGAGGAAGTATGATAAAATGTGACAATTAAAGCAAATGTTTCATGTTATCGATTTCAAGCTTGTAAATGTATGTCTACAATTTTATTCTAATCATGTCCATTTAACCTCACTCCCATTTAAGTTTCTCACGCTTCTTCACAATTATCATCAAGAAGTCTATGGTTAAAATCAATTTCTACAAAACAAATCAATTAGTCACATTTGATTCAGATATGTTGATGACATTTTCATTATTTTTGATACTTCAAAAACAAAAATTTCAGATTTCTTAGGGAAGCTACATGAATAATACAACTCATTCACATAATATATATATAATATATAATTAAAAAAATTCACGTTTGAAACAAACAAATGGCACACTAACATTGTTGGATTTAAAAATAATAGAACACGAAACAAATTAAAATTTAACATCTACTAAAACCCACCCACTCAGACATCCAATTTGAGTCCAACCATTACATATCTCAAAAGTTAGCACCATTCCATTCCATGATAAATAGGTTTCTAAAAATACCACTATGCAGAAAAACTTCAATAAAGAACTAACAAACAAAACAAAATGGCTATAACACATCTGTATTTGATAACATCTGAAAAAACAGAAACTCAATTTGAATCAATGTATGACAATCATCAGATGAAAATGAACATACATTCATAAAACTACAATTCACCCTGGGAATCAGCAATAAAGTCAAACCCATATTTTCCAAATTCAATTTCCTCCAAATATTTGTCAATAGTAATAAAATATCAAATCTTTTTTAAAACCCTAAGGATCCAATTCCAGCATCAAGCAAATCTAATATCTAATAAATATCATGTCAAGATTGTGACAGTCTATGATGGACAGACAAGAAAAATAGAAACCAGATTCAAAGACCATATTGCTCACTTTAAACATGATCAAATAAACATCATACATTGCACAACTCATTCAAGGAAATAACCACAAAATTAATAGAGCAAAGTTAATAAAATGCCAGCGTATAATGAGTAATGATCTGGGGCCAATACCTTCTTTTGTTTTCCCTCATTGACATCACACCACAAAAGGCCTCCCACTCAGTTGTCTTCTCTCCTGAAAACGGCAACATAACAATTCAAATACTATACTGAGAACAATACTAGCAAAGAGCGACCACAGAGAACCCTAACTGCTGCTGGTTGGAGCTCCCCAATGGTTAGTTTGTTTGCAAATTATTTTTCTTTTCTTAAATTTTTTTTAAAGTTTAAGAAGCTTCTCTCAAAATTCTAATATACCCCTCAACCTTAATGCATTTCCTGGTCATCTATTCCGTTTTTCATGTAACCAATAGATCATTAGTTCTTCAGTCATCCATCTAGTCTCATTACATATGAACATTTTCCCACTAGGTATAATCTCTTTTGGAAGATTATTCCCTTTTAAAATAAAAAATGAAGGTAGTTTTCTATCATCATCAGTCCATTACTGTAATTTCTTTTTTCCTGTTGATTTTGGTTTTGCACCTTTCTTGATAATGTTGTTATTCCTAGGCATATCAAAATACACCAGTGTTTCATTTGCATTTCAAATCCAACCTAAAACATAACTTGGGTCTTGATGAAGTTCTGTTAGATTCCTTTGACACACTATCTTTTTAGAATCTCTGTTTTTCCAGAAAGTTGAAAATTAATGAATTCTGGTGTATAAGGCCTTCTCATATTTCAGTCATAGTAAATAATTCTGATATGTACATGATAACTATAGAGACTATGAGTCTGTAGATAATGGACCGTTTGTAAAAAATAATTGCTTTCACAATATTTAGAAAGTTTATTCTTATGTTTGTGAATATAAGACAACCCTATCTTGTGCTAAATTTGGATACATTACTCATCTTATGTTTGGATAAAAATGATTTTAAAATAATTCTTATGAAACTGACTAATACATGGTGAAATAGGAATAACTAATACATGGTGAAATAGGAATAACTTATACATGATACCACAGGATTTAATGTATACGACCTAGGTTTTGACACTCCTGATGACGATGCTATTTGTTGAAACATAGGTTGTAAATCCTGTGGTTTACTGTGTATAAGTTTAGGATTCCTCTTTCATCATGAAGGGCTACCACAAAGTTGAGGCTGAATTTGGCAGCCTAAGTCATTTTCTTGGTTGACTGATCAATCTTGTGCATCCTTCTCAGAGTCCATATTACAGAACTGTAGATGCTGGATACCTTTATTTCATAGTCTTTATACAAAGCACACATTTGATATTTCTTATGCTTCGATTCTCAATGTTTTCATCTAATTTTTTTCTTTGCTGTAATCATCTTCCTATGGCAGGCTCTTATAACCTCAGTTTTGCTTATCTCACAAACACTCTACCCAGGGTTTTATTAAGTCAGTAGATTAAAAACTACTTTCTGTGATCCTGTGAGATATTTTATTTATCGTGTGACTGACTGTTTAAAGTAAATCAAAGCAAAAGATCAATTTAAAGAAAAGGAGGGATATCAAAAGTAACTTTGCCTGTGCTACAGAAATTCAAAAATCTTTCATAATCAAGAAAACAATTCATTAATAATTTATGTTTAAAAATGTATATAATAATATGATATCCTTTTCTTCAAAGCTCTTTAGTAATATTGACAGTAGCTTTTATGTCACATAGTGTAAATGTAGAACTGGACAACCACTTCCAGCTAACTATAACTCTCTTTTTTTTTAACTTTATTGTAATGTAATGTTAATGAAAAAATGCTAAAAATAATAAAACTAACTTTCACAACGATATAATATTGAATTTTTTGGAGCAAAAAATACTGGTTCAAACAAGTTCAGGCAGAGAATAACCAGAACTCGATTGAAATTTGTTTGTTAAACCAGAGCAAAAAATTGGAATAATAATGATCATGGTTTGATGACCTGGTAGAATGTGATGGAGATGCAGTTTTTAGAGTTTTCCATAAACTTAATCTTCTATTTCTGATGATTTGCAAATAAAACAAAAAGGGAGGTAGGGGACTGGACAATGAACTTGATGAGAGAGTGTGAGACATTCATGTAAAGAAACTCTTACTAATATACCAAATACAGAAAAACAAGATGTTATGTTGAAAAATAAAGTAATGCAAAACGTATCAAGCGATACTTTTGTAAACAACTCCGTAATTTATTAAGGATTATGAAACAAATTTTGAATAAGTCCACAAATTAATAATAATCAATATAATTTGTTTCACAGCATAATTTGTGAATTTAGTCAAATTTTGTTACATAATTCTTAATAAATAATGCATGTAGATAATTAATAAATGGCCTTCTCAACATTGAAACATTGTTGACTTTCTATAGTGCATGTGAATATACATTATGGTATGGTACCCTTTGCCTTTGGTGAAATGGGTGTATATCCTTGCTTTATTTTCTTATCTTCTGTTATTTCTTTAAACTTGTTCAAAGGGCTGCAAAGAAGTGGCTAGTGAAGTGAAAGGTTTGCTGCAAACAGGTGATGTGTATGTGACAAAGCATTCCAACTTGTCCCAGGTTCATGTTGTTTTCCACTTGGTGGTAGCAGACTCGACTCTCAGCTCAGGTAAATCCCCTTCAAAAATTGTCCTTTCTTTTCATTTTGAGTATTATTTTAAATGGTATTTATTTAATTGGTATTTTGCATTCTTTCACATTTCCTGTTGTTTTTACGAAACAGTTTATAAAATTAAAACTATTTTCCATTCATTCAATGTAAGGCATGTAAAGACCTCTTTGCATTAAAAAAATAGATAAGTATTATTAATTACAGAGCTATTGGTTATCTTAATCTAACAAATTCGATGCTAGGACCATTCGAAATACAGAATTTTCAAAAATTCGTTAGGGTATTTCCCAGTAAGGTAGAATGTTGAAATTCTCAGTATCGATAGAAGATTTAGATTCTATCGTATTCTCCAAAGATTTTTGGCCTAATAGACCCAGGTTCGGTGCTAGGACAATTCGTATGGACGTATTTAGAATAATTCGTTTAGGGTATTGTAGTTGGTGGATGGCACTTGGTGTATAGAAGGCAGAGTGTTGCAGATGCTGTACAATGCCTTAGTTAATCTATCTTACATTAAGTTTGCAGTATGCAAGCTACTTTTACTCTTTACTTTACTACTTTATTTATATATACANATAGAGAGAATTGGAAAGCGCTTGGAGAGGCCTACATCCGACGTCGGATTGAAAATGGCTGATGATGATGATATATACAAACAAACACACACACACATAATGTAAGATAGATTACCTAAGGCACTATGCACCACTTGCAACACTCCTCCTACCATATTCCGGCTGTCATCGACCAACTGCAATACCCTAAACGAATTCTTGAAAATACGTGTATACGAATTGTTCTAGCATCGAACCTGGATCTTATATTCACTACCTCAGTAACTCAGCAACCTTATACACAACACACACACATGGGTGTGTGTTGTGTATAAGGTTGCCCAAAAAGTAATTCCCCACATTTTTTTTCTCAAAAACTATTTATTCTACAAAATTGAAATTAATACACATGAGAGAATGACTTATCTGCTCAATCTATATTTCCACATAATCTTCTTCAAGTTCAATTGCCTTCCTCCAGCGATTCACCAGGGTATGTATGCCCTGTCAGTACCCATGGCCGGACAACTGAAGAGTTGACATAAATACTGTTGACGACATTTAAATGAAATACTGCCATCATCTGTGGTTAAACAAAGAGATAACTCACTATAACAGTATTTCACATATTATGCTATCTGTCAGATTGTCATAATTAATATAACATAGTTTTTAGGTTAAGTTTAGTTGTGAGACACGCTCAGTTGTTGCAGCCGCTCAGTTGTCACGCACTCAGTTGTCGCAGAACCGTCAGTACCAGTCCTTGCTCTGGTTATGGACCCAGGTTTTCACTTTCAACCACCTTCTAATTCACTCCATATCCATTTATACTCCTTTCGACTGCAGATGTCCCATTACCTTTGCACAAATGTTAGTGAGTATGCCTTACCATTCATTTCTCAATGCACAGAAATTCAATAACAGCATGTTGTCTGTAATGTTTGTCATGGTCAGACTCCACTTTAAAAGCTTCCAACAGCTATGCTATCTGCAGGAAAAAACTGAAACTATGCACATACATGTGGAAAACGTCAAAGAATTCGAACCTAAAATTTCGAATTACTAGCATTGGTTTTTGCTGAAAAAAAAATGAGGAGAATTGCTTTCTGACCGACTCTTGTACTATTATGAAATACAAGTACAGTGGTACCATGAGGTACAAGTTCAATTTGTCCCGTGACTGAGCTTGTAAGTCAAAACTGTCGTATCTCAGATCAATTTTCGCTAAATAACTGTAAGTACCAAAAAAACACAAAATTAAAGTAACACGACAGAAATACTTCTGCGACGAGGTAAACTCGTGAATTGAACGTGCAAGATTTGCAAATCTGAGCAGTGGCTTGCTACACCAACTGGCTGTGATGTCACTGAGGCTGGCTCCTATCTCAAATTTTAATCTATCTCAAGAAAATAGACCTAGTGATGGCTCAATAGTGATATCTCAAAAAACTTGTATGTTGGGTCACTCGTATCTCAAGGTACCACTGTAGAAGTAACAAATCTTTGTTTTTCTGTGATATATCTTTATGATGACAGATGTGAACCATGGTTGTTAATCAATGAACTCAGCCAGGTGAAAGTTAAGTGTTTTCATATATTTCTAAGTACTTTATAGAGTACTTACATGACTTTATTCCTTAAGTAGGTATGATTTCAATATCAAAAAAGAATAACATTAACCAAAGTATTTTCTCATTTTAAGTTAGGGAAGTTGTCTTGCTATAGATGTTCAGTTGTTTGCAGATTTATCTGTCTTGATTCAGCTTAAATAACAGTTAGGTTATATGGCTGCTTAATTTTATTGATCTAAACTTTTAATGACTGTAAATGAGGTCTCACAGCAATAAATTGGGTATTTCGTGGCAACCACTTTTGTACGGGGACTTCTGTCTCACCTAGGAGATATCAATTCAAGACACCCTGCCATCCTTGGTATTCGGAATATCCTGAAAATGGCCTGCATGTATGATGTTACAACCCTGACCTTGCCTGTCCTGCTGATGCATAATATGTCGGAAGTAAGTTGGTAATAACAGAAATGTTTATACTTGATAAGTGTCAATAATTAAAGTTAGAAATTGCATAAGTTAAGATCTGAATTGCTCAGGGCATTGAACTATAACTGAACTGAAAACAGAAAAAAAAGATATTTTTGCCTGAGTGGAAACTGCACCCCAACAAAAAAATTATTATTCTTAAACCCAAACCAAAAACAATTACCTATTTCCTGACCTATACTTCTTTCTGCATGACATTTTAATCTAAAATCAGGCTTTGTCTTATTGGTTAAGGGTAAGAATTTTTTCTGACATCAGGAATAGCCATGTAATAGTAATTTTAAACAATGTTCAGCTTTGACCCGTGGGTTTTATCTTCAAATTACTGTGGACCCCTTTTTAATAATTTTGTACTTTTGTATCATTCTTCCATAAATTTTTTCTTCTAATCTAACTAATCACTTCATAGCTTGCAAGATGCAAGCAACTTTTTACTTGTGTATGTGTGTGTATATCTCTTCTCATACTGCCACAGTTCATTGCCTCATCGGGGTGGAACGGTGTAAACGGAGGTTGGAGGCGATGTATAGCTCAGGTTCAACCATGCTAAGAAGGCTTCAACAATATCTCCGGCTAAATAGTGAGAGTGGCACTTATCCGTTCACCAACCAGCAGTGAGACAGCCTGGTGAATCACTGTCTTTTACCCTCCAGGCGCAATTACAATATATCATGATGAGCTTCTGTAATGGAAATCCGGACGTAAAAGCACCATCCATTTTGATGTTGGGGAGGTGGTGGCATTACAGAGGTCCATCATGAAGAAAATAAATAACCCCCTACACTTTGCAACCTACAACTGCCGCAGCTTTAAGAGTGAAGATTGACTCCTGGAACTACTCAATGAAGTAGAGAAGATAAAGTGGGATGTCATCAGACTCAGTGAAGTAAGAAGAAAATCAGAGGAACTGATTACGCTCAAGGAAGAGAATATATTCTATTATAGGGGAACAAATGATGGAAGACTTGGAGGAGTTGGCATCTTAATTAACAAGATATGGAAAAACAAGGTTGAGAAATAGAAAGTGTATCTGATAGAATATGTAAGCTTATCCTCAGGATAAATAAGCGTCACTCTGTTCAGATTGTCCAAGTTTATGCACCAACAGCAGCAAGCAGCAAAGAGGAAATTCTCGGCACTGAACATGATAAGGAAGACCACCATCATAGAATCATCATTGACGATTTTAATGCTCGTGTAGGTAAGCAAGAAGCAGATGATGCTGTCACAGGAAAACATGGACTAGGCCTGAGAAATGAATGAGGTCACCGCCTGATAGAGTTGGTAGAGTGCACCAATAACAATCACATATTTCAAGAAGCATTGTTCAAGAAAGTGGAATTGGAGAGGTCCTAATGGAGTAAAAAACAAAATAGATTACATATTGGTTAGCTAACTCTACACAGTCAATAATTGTGTAGTTTTAAACAATTTCAGCTCAGGAAGTGACCACAGGATAGTCAGAATGAGCATTAATGTAAGAATGGAGCGCAAGAAGTTGGTCTCAAGCAGGAAACAGCAGGTAAGTATTGTAAAATAAGAAGAAAATCAGAAAGAGTTCCAGCTGGAACTTAGAAATATATCATGCCAAGTACATCCAACTTTTACGCAGCATCTACGAGGATGCCACAGCCTCTGTAATGCTGCATGAAGAAAGAGAGGAATTCTGGATTGAGAAGGGAGTGAGACAAGGTGACTGCCTTTCACCAATTCTTTTTACAGCTATATTGGAATGAGTTTTTAAAACCTTAAACTGAGAGGTAAAAAGCTTAAGGATCAATAAAGAGTACATCAGTCATCTGCATTTTGCAGATGATATAGTACTCTTTGCAACCAATGGTGAAGATCCAGCAACAAGACTCCAAGAACTGAACACAGCGGGGCAGAAAATAGAACTCAGGATAAACTTATCGAAAACTAAGGTAATGTATAATTCTTTTGCAGCGTAAGTACCAATCCTACTACAAGAGGTACCCCTTGATGTTTGTTCAGAGTACACTTACCTGGGACAACTGGTTACCACAGGAGAGAAAAACAGGATCAATGAAGTGAATCGAAGAATAAAACTAGGCTGGAGTGCCTTCGGAAGAAACGCCCATATTCTGAAGTCAAAAATGACAATGGTCCTGAAGAGAAAGGTGTTCAAACAATGCATTCTACCAGTTTTGACGTATGGAAGTGAAACATGGGTGTGAAATGCAGCTATAACCCAGTGACTTCAGACTACACAAAGATGTATGGAACGATATATGCTTGGAATCATAAGAAGAGACAGGAAATGCAACACCTGGGTAAGGAAGATGACAGGAGTGACAGACATAATAGATAAGTTAAGATTACTGAAATGGATGTGGGCAGGCCATATTTCAAGGAGAAATGACAACCGATGGACATCAGCAGTTCTGAACTGGATACCAAGAAAAGTGAAGAGACCAAGAAGAAGACTAAAGGACTAATGGAACAGAGACATCATTATGTATTTAGGAGTAAAATGACAACAAGAAAATAAGAATAGAGAGAATTGGAAAGCGCTTGGTATTCATGGGAGCATCGTGTCTGCCGAAGGGGTTGGTTACCTGGGACTTGTATACTCCTGCTACTCACCCCATTGCCCCCTTTGATTCACATTCCTTCTTTACATTTCTTGGTTATGTGAATGGCCTTGCTATCATTAACTCTCCTGCTTCCCTACAGCATAAAGCTTTCTCGCAGCACCACATCCTTTCCAAAGTTACTTCCCTTTTTTCAGTGGTGTGTGAATTCTCTTATTAATCTTTCGTTTATCTTCCTTTTAAAATGTTCTGCACACACTGTCCTTACTCTGTCCCCTTTGCCATATCTGACAGAACAGTGATAAATTACACTCTCTGCCAGAGAATGTAATTTTCCAAGTCAAATTCTCTTGGTCGAGATTCGTTCTGTAAAAATCCTCCAAATAACAGATTTTCTGTAATAGTTTGTTGCTTGGTAAGCATTTCTAGTGATTCCTTAAGGATGTCCATTAGTCTCCTACTATCGTGGCACTCAATTGCAATGTGCCCTCTCTTGGGCTGCATGGGCACTTTGCATTAGGCCTCAATCTGCCCATTTATTGAGAGCCAGCCGCCATGCCACCTCAGTGTCTGTTCCGAAGGACATTGTGCTGTGGTATGAATTCCAGTTGATATTTTGCTGTTCTGATCCGTTCATATGTGAGGCATCTTTTTTCTACAGCCAGCTATGAGAAAACACTTTATATTGTAATTCTTGGTAGATGCTTCTCCTGTTCATTAGGATCTGCTTTACACTTTTTACTAAGATGGGATGGTTTTTCTGTTGTTGGCATTGCTGGCTTTCATCATCAGCCAGGACTTTTTAACATCTTCTTAAAATGTATCCTTTCTTCATTTTCTGGCTACTCTCTCATTAGCAAGGATTCTCCAGGATTCCTTGGTGTCTGCTAATAAAATTTACTGTGAAAGTTGTATTCTTAAGGCTTCTATTCATTTTTGGACATTAACTACACCTAGTCCTCCCTCTTTAATTGGGGAGCAGAAGGTCTACGCATCCACCCAGTGTTTTACCTTTCCCCATACAAAGTTGACGATGTCCTGCTGCAGTTGATTGATGACTGTTTTCGTATGTGTTGGCGCTGAACTGTGTGCCACACCCTGGGCATGATGAATTGGTTTGCCATTCTTACTCTTACTATCAGGGAGAGTGGCTGACCAATTGTGTATACCATCTTTCACTTTCCTTGACTTTGCCTTTGATTATTTTTCTGCCACACTTTAATCATTCCCAATCCAGACTCCAAGAAATTGTTTGTTATCCGTGGCTATTGCGTCACTTATGAGGTTTATATTGTTGAAGATTGTTCTTCTCGGAACCCAACATCCCTGCTCCTTTGGGATTACATCGCCTATTACTCGAGACAATCTTTGTGATTTACACTTTGCAATGATCTTATAGTCTGCACAGGTTAGGCTGATGGGTCTCCAATTTTCTACATTGTTCCTGTGTCTTTTTTATATATTAGAGTTATTACTGTTTTTCTCATAGACCTGGGTAGAAGTCCCCTGCAGAAGCTCTGCTCAATCATCTTGAGGTAGGGTTTTATTAATCTGTGCCAAAAGGTTTGATAAAATTTGGCAGGTATCCCATCTATCCCTGGGGATTTGCCTTTCCTAAGCATCTTGACAGCAGCATCAATTTCTTGTGTGACCGGTGTAGCAGCGTGTGTGTATCCTTCCTCCAATATTTCACTTTCAAAGAGAGTTATGGATGGATTATTCCTGATTAATATTGCTGTCCCAGAACAGGAATTGGTGGGCAGATTGACCATGCAATGGCAACCCTTAAAATCCTCGGCATTCTGATTCAAATTTGTCTCTTGGAGGAAACACACGTCTGGGCTCAACTCTTCCAGCAGAATCTCTAGTTTTTCTCTTTCGGCTGCGCTTTGATGATCAAAATAATGCAATACAGTTAATTGGGGTCCCTATGCATACTGAATTCCTTTCCTTTACAGATAATGATAAAAGGATAAAATACGTGATTTAGAGGTTGTTTCCTTTCTTATTCTTCTTTTTTTTTCAGGGCCTGTAAAAGTCTCTGAATCTCATTCCTAAATGCTTGGTCTTTTGTTATTCTTTTATCAGTAATCTCATCCAGTACTTAGATGAATTCTTCACTGTCAGATAATATATCTTCTGCTTTCTTTAATGGTTCTGTTCTTCCTTTCACTTCAATTGAAAATTTTCTTAGTGAAAATTAAAGGATTGGTACATGTTTGCCTTTGGTGTAATATATAATTTTAATCCTTCGGAGACTTTCTCCATCATTTTCATCAGGGTTTCTTTTCACATTTTGTTTACTCTTTCTTTGTGGTCAGCCTTTGGGGGAAGGTGCAGCATTATCGTTCCCTTATTTTCTTTTTTGTGTTTTGTCTCCCTTTGATATGTCAGGTATTGTTTCTTCCCCTTCACTGTCAAGGATATTTTTGTTCATGTTTGCCTTTTCCAATATTTTGGTTGTCGTAATTGCCCTCTTGGTTACCTGCTCTAGCTCACCTCGGCTTGTGGGTTTGACCTCCTTGTTATCACTTTCACAAGGATTCTTGTTGAGTTGTTGGTAATTGGATGCCGCTGACTCATATGGACGACCTTGTCGTCAGCTTTTGCCTCAGAGGGTGGTGTGGGGTCTGGTTCCTGGGTTCGTCAAACACCACCTGTTTGAATGGTACTCTTAGTCGTGTACTCAGCGCTGCCGTCTGCATTGGCAGTGCATGTCTTTGCATAGTGCCCTTTTCGATGACGCTTGAAGCACCTGGTTCCCTCTAGATAGAAATATATTCTGTGGTAACCCGATCCAAAATTAATTTTTATTTTAGTTAATGATAATAATAATAAATATATATATATATGATTTTTTGTTAGCAAGTGTATATTAATGTATATATTAGCTGTTTCAGTAGTGTATAGCTTCTATATTGTTTACCTCATTAACTAAAGATGTTTAAATCACACCAAATGAAAAACAATTTATTTATCAATTGAAGGAGTGGCTTTCTTCTCAAACTGATATTTATTTAAAGTAAATATATTGTTGTTTTTCCTAGTTCACTACTTGTTTTCACTCTATGATTTATATATTTTGTTTTTTCGTAAATTTCCCATATTGTCTTTTATGTATGTACATTTAAATGCATTACTGCATTATCAAAATCATGGCAGTCCCTATGTAAGGGTTTATTTTGAGGTGGCTAAATCTCTTTTATTGCCAAATGTTTTCTTTTTTTCAAGTTCGCATCCTTTTGTATGAAGTGAAACAATTTATTGTACATAGTAAATTTAGATTGAGTTTAGTTGAGTGAGTCTGTTCCTTCTATCACATTCCTTCTTTTCAGGAAATGACAGTTGCATGGTGCACAAGACGAGCTGAGTTGGTGCTTAAATGTGCTAAAGGCTTCATGATAGAGATGGCTTCTTGGGGAGGCTCTCAGATCAAGAATCTTCAATTCCTTGTTCCTAAGGTAAGCTTTCCTATTTCCTAATGGAATTTTTTCTTATTCAAAGACATTTGAAATTGTGTGCCTGCAGTGAGCGCAATGGCTAAACTTAGCAAAAATTTAAGTTACTGATTGTTGTAGATTTAATTTATAAATTAACATTAACTTGAGTTTAGATTCTGAAATGTGTATGTTTGGAATTGTTTTTTGAGGCCATCAAAATGGCCTCTATGGATGGCCGAAACGTCAACTATCATGGATGACCTCACCTGGCTGGAATCCCAAGAACTCTTCTTTCATAGAGATTCACAATTCCCAACTCTTTACTTATTCCTGGACTAGCTATATAAAGTGTCTATTGATTCTCAACAGGGAAAATAGAGATAGGATTAAATATAGTAGTCATATTTTTATGAAAGAGAAACTAACATCTCTCATCTAAACTTAGGTCAATGGGACAGATTATAAAAATGAAATTTTTCAAATCAAAGTTCTCATAATCTGAAGCCAAAATCCTTACCCTCCAAGGACGAGAATTATTTTTTCCTTCAATATTACCTTAATTTTAGTAATTTGGTATTCAAATCACCTAAATACACTAGAAAAAATTGTTTAAAAATATTTGCAATCACATGTTCTTTGCAAATGCCTGTTCCCATATGGGCATGCCAGTCCTTCTCACTCCTTTTAATGCATACCTCATGATGAAATTCAAAAAGAAGACTTTCTTGCAAAATATTTATTTTATTACTTATAAATATATCTCAGAGTGTTGTTCTTTCATCCAGAAAATAGGAATTATAATTTGTGTTAGTATTATCTAACATGATATTTTTGGAAACATTTCACTCATAATCCTACATTGCACTTCAAACACGTCGTTCTCCCATGACTTTCGCATTCTTCATATGCGCAGCATCTTCGGTATTATTATTATTCTGTATTTCTCCGATGAAGTGCTCCATTCTGTCATTCCGCAACTCTTCTGTGGCACCAGTTTTGGATGTGGAAGCTTTCCTGATTTGACCTCCAGGTGATTTTAGTTGCGTCTTGTAATGCGTCAAGTACACTTGTGCTATCTATTGTATTGTACTAAATTTTTCCTAAATTCTAACTTTGTCCTTGGCTCTGAGGATTTCCTTTTTAAAATCCAAGAATAATTAATACTCATATCTAGGAGCCAAGCAAAAATTGGCCACCACCATTTGCACCCTCTTATACCTGAAAAATTGAAAATAATAATATTGACGGTAGCTATTATTCGATTGCCTGTGTTTGAAGTAATTTTTCCAAATCATTTTCTTACCAATTCGAGGTGAATTTATGTCTTCATCCATTCAGTCATTTCCATCCACATGTTTATTATACTGGGATATTGCGTAAGGTTTCGAAAGCTGAATAATTTCCTTTTACTTCCTGCAAAATTGTTTTACCTTCATCAGCGGCGCAACTCTGTATGCTGTTGAAGCTACCACAATGACTGAATTATACAGCCACTTAGTGATGGCAATTCCTTCACCTTTAGAAAGAACTGTAAAGCTTGTTTCCCTTTCCTCCTTTTTTAATTCATTTTTTTGCAGTAGTGGAGAATCCTTTGGAATACGGTTTTCCCTAATTGTTCCTGTTCCATTGTAGCCACATTTTTTCAAATGTGACAGTAAATTCATTCCCATAAATTATATATTAAGTAAAATTAATTCTTCTAATTTGACTAATTCACAAACTATTACAAAAAAAGATTACTTACCTGTAAATAGATTGTCAAAAAATATGCTGTAGGGTTATTCCTTATTAGGAATTTCCTCCAACATAGCAAGAAGAGGAGCTGCTGCTTTTCCAACCGCCTCTTCATGTGCCACATTACTGAAGGGGATTTTCCCTTGATAGAAATCAAAATCTACCAAATACCCAGCATCAGTGTTCAGGCACTAAACCTTGTAACTGAACCTAATCGGTTTACCTCTAATACATTGCTTGCAGCTATGTCTTCCGTAATATTTTATCATAGCTTCATCATAATCTAAAAACTGCCAAGGCACAAAAATCTGCAAACATTTCTGTTTAATTCTTGTCATCATAGGTTGTACTTTGTGAAACCTATTGCTTCTATCTAATTCAGAATATTCTAATTTCATGTTATCTGCTAAGTGCAGAAACTTCATTATTTGAATGAATCTGTCTCTCCTCATTGCTTCACTAATCAGTTCATTATAAACATCTTTTTTCGTGTCCCAGTAATATTTTTTCCTCGGAGACCATTGTATCCAGAAACAATCAAAATCCCAATGAAGGCTTGCATCTCCTCAGCTGTAATTTGAGGACTAGGGCAATTTCTTCAGGACTAGGGCAACTACATTATTTAACCAGTCTGGGTAAATAACGTAGTTAAGAAAAGAGCTAGAGATAGTGATTCGTGTAGAAGTTTGTTAAACATAATGCAAAAAAATTCATTACATCAATTAGTTAAAGAGCCTACCAGGGAAATAAGTATATTAGATCTCATTTTTACAAATACGCCCGTGCAAATGATAAATACATCTGTTTGCAATGAATTATCAGATCACAAATCCATTGTTATAGATTTGGATATTAACTTGGTTAGGCACCAAAAACCTAAGCACAAAATGTTTCTGTACTCGAAAGCTGACTTTAAAGGATTTCGTGATACACTTACAAGTAATTTTCTGGTGTATGAAGAGCGAGCGATGAGTCTAAACACCGGGGATGCCTGGAATTTGTTTGTATGGGAAATGTGCAACCTCATGGATACATTTTTACCATTTAAATATTCTAAACAAAATAATGATCCAAGGTGGTATAATAAAGAGACTAGGAAAGCTCTTAAGAAACAGAGGCGTTTACATTCGAAATTAAAAGCCTACGCAAGGCATCCAAACAATATTTACAAGGATCAAGTAAGGAGCAATTACAAAAAAGCAAACTCGGAAACAAAGCAAACCATGCGAGATGCCCTCCGCCAATTCAAAAAGAAGATCTTATGCGAATACTTAGATGAGAACCCTAAAGCCATACATGCATGAGGTCCAAGGTAAAGAGCAAACGGTAGGTTCATCAAAAGATAATAGCGGGAACGTAATAAATGATACCAAGGGCAAAGCAAATATCTTAAATGATTTTTTCCATAGCGTATTCACGTCCAATAACACATCATGTTCCCTACCGGAAGTTGATCGGTCTGAGGCCATGTCGAAAATACAACGACATTATTAAACTTTTTAACTTTAAGTTTTAAAGTTTTAAGTTTTAAGCTAAACGGAAGAGGCGGCATTATTAAACTCGGTGCGGTGTATTAAACCTAATAAAGCTCCTGGTCCTGAAGACATACCAGCTTGGGTATTCAATGAAGTAGCGGAAAGCATAGCCCCCTTTCTGAAAGTAATATTTGAAAAGTCTATGAGCGAAGGAAAAGTTCCGAATGATTGGAAAATTGCGAATGTTACTCCAATATTCAAAAGTGGCTCAAAGGAGGATCCATCAACATATAGGCCTTTATCATTAACATCATTGAGCAGCAAAATAATGGAACATATAATAGTTAGTTTCTTAATAGGCTTTCTCAACACTTCCAAATTTATAATGAGTAACCAACACGGTTTTTGTAAGACACAATCCTGTGAGTCTCAGCTAGCATTGTTAGTTAACGATATCTTGAAATTTGCCGAAAATAAACTGCAAGTTGACGTGATATTTTAGATTTTTGTAAAGCATTTGATAAGGTTCCACATAATAAATTATTATACAAATTATATATTATTATACAAATTGAAAGTATCAATGGAGAAGTAATAAACTGGATTAAGGACTTTCTCTCCGACAGAGAACAACGAGTAGTACTAGATGGTGTAAGTTCCAACTCGGTTAAAGTGACCTCGGGCGTGCCACAAGGAAGTGTAATTGGACTGTTACTATTTTTATTGTACATCAATGACTTTAACAATAACATTAATAGTAAAGCTAGGATATTTGCGGATGACACGGTAATTCATATGGAAATAGGAAGCTCAGAGGATAGATTAACCCTATCGTGTGATCAAATTATGAAATGGTGCGATGATTGGCAACTAGAGCTCAATATAGATAAATGTTCAGTAAACTTCTTCCAAAGGAAAAATAATGCCAATGTTTTTTTGTACAGTCTCCGAGGGAAAACTTTATCAACAGTAGAAACGGTGAAATACCTTGGAGTAACCCTCACTAATAACTTAACCTGGGGTACTTACATCCGTAATATATGTGGTCGAGCGCTTAAGAAACTTGGATTCGTGAAGAGAATTGTTGGTAGGAGCGAAGAAAAAGTCTGTGAGCGATGTTACGTTGCATTGGTCAGACCCTGCAGAAAAATGTTGTATTCAGGAATTATAAAAAGTACAGCAAAAGGCGATACGTTTTGTAAAGAATTGTTACGACAAGTCAGTGAGTGTTACGTAAATGCTTCAGGACGCAGGATGGGAACCATTGGAAGATAGAAGGCTTAAACAAAGGATAAATCTACTTAATAAATTTAGAGAAAGCACGTTCACAGATGATGTAGCTGACATAATGCATCCCCCATGTTATATAGGCCGTTCAGATACTGCAAGAAAAATCTGAGAAACAGATGCTAGAACAAGTCATTTCAAAAATTCATTTTTTTCGCAAACGATTTGTGAAAGCAATCAATTAGCGAAGTAGAGTCATGGCACTTGCACCCCCTGCCACAAGCCGAAAGGCAGTTTGCAGGGTACTTATGTAGATCTAGATGTAGAATTAAAAAAATGGGCGTACATTCCTCCACTATGAATCTGATTAACTTGTCATCAATAAATAGCTCTAGCAATTCGACACAACTAAGATTGGAGTAAGAGGAGTAATCTTCATCAGGAAAATTTCCTGTACACTTCATTCTGCTCTTTATCCACTTTCTCCTCATGGGCATTTTTGCTCCATTGTCTCCTCCACCACCAATTCTTTCGTTGATTGCCAATCGAATTTTTGCTTCTGCCCTTACTTGCCTGCCAGTCAAATTGTCAACCAATCTTCATCTGCCGAGTCTTCATTGGTAAGCTCATTTCCTTCTGGTGGAGAAATGAAGACATCGGTAACATCTACCTCACTCTCTTCATCCTCGGCGAGAATTCGGAGAGCCTCCTCAAGTGAAAGTGTCTTGAAGACCAACGTTCTTCCTGAACAGAAAACACAACACTTCTGATGGTCTCATATTTCATGTGAAATTAATAAAATTGATGAAGAACTTGAATTTCTAACCCAATAGATACTTGTTATTAGTTCTTGTTGTGGCTATTACAATAAAATGTTTGGTTATTTGAGATTTTGTTCGTAAAAGTACATATTATTTGCCGTATTCCTCTACTTCCAACTTAAAACCAAATAATTCTTAACTTATTCTGCCAAATAATAATGTATCATGTCGCAAAATATTTTCAAATATACAGTATAAGATTTTCCTTTACAGCCATCGGAAGGAAAGTCGCGTAGTAGTGGAAAGGACTGATGTTCCTATTTGGGAATAGAGCTATAAACAACGTAATAGTGATAATAAATAACCTTAAACTCAATTCTATTTCGCTTATGTGAATGATAAATACATTATTCTAAAATTATACAAGCAAAAGATTACTTTAAATAAATAAAATTAACTTACAAAATTTACGAGTAAGAAGGATCCATCNAAGATTTTCCTTTACAGCCATCGGAAGGAAAGTCGCGTAGTAGTGGAAAGGACTGATGTTCCTATTTGGGAATAGAGCTATAAACAACGTAATAGCGACAACAAATAACCTTAAACTCAATTCTATTTCGCTTATGTGAATGATAAATACATTATTCTAAAATTATACAAGCAAAAGATTACTTTAAATAAATAAAATTAACTTACAAAATTTACGAGTAAGAAGGATCCATCTCAAAATCTCCTCGCCTCTTGAAAACTCACAAGAAATACTTCACTGAACTGAACTGCACCAAAACTCAAACGGAACTAAGCCCTAGACCTTCTTAGTCCAGAAATAATGTTCAATGACCATTTTATGACACTCAATATACCGTTTACCCTCCTAGAAAGCGCAGCTGCAGCCCGTTCCCATATGGGCAAGTCAGTCCTTCGAGGCTTCTTCTTCCTCCTGCCCAATATGAGCCTTGGCCTTCTCTACAATGCTTCTCCAGGATTTCCTGTCTTTGGATTCTTGCTCCCAATTTTGCATACCCATTGTTATCAGGTCTTCTATGACGTCATCTTTCCATCTTTTCTTTGGTCTGCCTCTTCTCCTTTTTCCATCCAGTCTTTTTGAAGATTTGTTTAACTATCCTGTCATCTTGCATTCTTTCTATGTGTCCTATCCAGCTTATTCTTTGTGATTTTATGAAAGGTACTATATCCTCCTTATTTATTAGTTGATTTATTTCTTCATTATGTAGTATTCTCCATTGGACATATTCAAAGACTGGTCCATATATTTTTCTAATTATTCTTCTTTCAAATATCCTTAAATGATTTTCATCAGTTTTTGTTAGTGTTGTAGCCTCAGCTCCTTAAGTTGCCATTGGCCTTATTACTGTTTTATATAATTTCATTTTTGTAGGTTTCAAAATTAAAATTGATTTGAGGATACCTACGTACATATGATAAGTTTTGTTAGCTTTTTTAATTCTATCCTGTACATATTCTCTTGCTTGGTTCTTATTATTTATTTGAATCCCTAGGTATTTGAATTCCTTAACTCCTTCAAATTTATAGCTTGGTACTGTTGGGTCTTGCAATTGTTCATTATCTGCATTTCTTGGTATTTTTAAATATTTTGTTTTCTCTTCATTTATGTGTAATCCTATTCTCTTGGTTTTTCAATCAAATTTTGTAAATGTTTCTTTAAGTTTCATCATATTTCTAGCTATGATGGCAACGTCATCAGCATAGGCAATTATCTCTATCTGTCGATCTAGCAATGTTTCATTCTTGTGTATTTCTTTAACGGCTCCTTCTGGTGGTCATTGGTCAAATCCTTGTCTGATAGTTAACTACTAACAAGATGGCAGATAAGTACGATAAAAATCCCTCATCTCAGCTAGTTTAATTCTAAAAAGTACATTTTACCGGCAGAATTTTATGAAAAGAATACTTCTAATATTCTCATTAAGGTGGTATATATTCTTGATAAAGATAATTCTAATGAATTGGGCTTTTTATCTTCTAAATATCCTTAGATATGTGTTGCGTGTTAGTAAGTATTTACCTAAATATCAAATACTACTTCGGAGATGGAAAGTTGAACATTGACAGTAAAATAAACGTATTTTTGTCTTTAAATGTAGAATACTAACATGTATTTATCATAGTAGTTTAAGTATGATACTTCTGATTAACTATAAGTGGTTCTAAGTGATTCTATCATCACAGACAGTCATATTTTGAAATTGAATAGTAAATTTCTGTATAAATGTAAACAGAATACTATGTATCATATTAAACTTAATTAGTTAATTTTTTTTTAATTAGTTTATTGATTTTCACAATATGATACTTTAGTTTACTTTTCGGGATGGTTTGATTTGAAGTTGAAATCATAGAAACACTCGTCGTAAAAAGGAAAGCGAAATTACGAGAATCATCATTACCCTACTACCACCTTTCGTCATGAATGCTTACAATAATTTACCCTAAATTTTGAATGAACGATATGTTAAATCAAAATACAGTGGTTATTTTGAAAAGAGACTTTGAAATGCCATTATTTTTGCATACTAGACTTAAATGTTTATTGATTTAACCACAGATGAAGAAAGAGTAATAATTCTTAAACAAATTAAAGATAAGTTTATGAAGAGGACTGGAGACCATGCAGATAACTATAACTTGCTATAAATTTGAAGTAAGTTGTTAGTAAGTAGTGTTTAAGAATAGATATGAAGAATTCATTTATCATATGATTAATGTAGACTGAAATGCAAAACATCACTGCCTGTTTCCCGCAGAATCTGTCCTTCCATTGCATTGGCATTTTTCGTCTCTTTCTTTACGGCGTTCTATTTTGCCCTAAATTTCTCCTAAGTTCTAAACTTAGTTCCTTGGCATCGACTTGCATTACACCTCCATTTACAAGGGCAACATATAGCTTCACTTTAATCAAATACCACCAGGAGCAAATAAAAAATGTACCTTCTGTTTCCACGTACCACCATTACTCATTCTTTTTTCTATAGTTTTTCCTTCATAGAGGAAATATAATGATAACTACTGCTAATCTACAAGAAAATCAAACCTCTTTTTTATCCATTCTCTGAATCACATTGCACATTTACATTACTGAAAGATCCTCTCACCAATAACAAGTTTGTGGCTGCTGTCGGCGTAAAACGGAAAAGAGTGTTTGGGTGAGGAAAGTAGAAGGCAAAGCTAAAGTGGTGTTTTCCTCAATTTCATACCTACACACATTGTAATACATTGTCACCTCTTAGCACATACGGCCACCCAAACTCTTTGATGGCTGATTCCTTAAAAGTCTCTCATATGATTGTGATGGTCAGACTTACCGTATTTCGGGCTACAATAAACTATTCACGATACTTAATTTATGAGATACTACTGTTGTGAAGTCTTACTCTTAAATTGGGTGCGAAAATACGCAAGTATTGTGTTTCGGGATGATGATTGGGATTTGAAGCTTGAGCTTTCACCACACATGGAGGTGAGTTTTAAGGTTATATTTTAGGATATTTTTTTCTAAAATCATGAATAGATATATAGTATCATCACTTCTGTAGATGCCAACAATTGAACGATATATAAACGCAAAAAATGAATTGCCACCTGGTTTAGGTGTGCTAAGAAGATTTTACTATTGAAAAATCGTCTGCTGCTTCCATATCACTGTGTTACTTTTCTTATTCTCTATCACGTTTCCCTCCTCTTCCACTAAATTTACCTATACAATGTACTTTTTCTTTATAAAATGTTTATATCTTTGTGCATCCAGTTTCTGAACAGAATGGCATCAAATTATGCATTGAATCTGTCAAGAACTTCCTACCAAAGATGCGCAGGAAATATTACGATGCATTACTGTTTAAACAAACTTCATGGTAACGGGTATGAAAATTATTCTCGAACAAGGCATCTTTTAGTGAAAGTGGTAGGTAACTAACCATCAGTTTACAAAGTTTTATAATACGGGCCATGCTGCTAACTGGAGGTTAAGCTTAACCTTCAGGTTAAGTAACTATCAGATTTAATTATCGATTGTAATACCGGGCCTTAATGTTTTTTCAAGTGTTACTTTGACCAGGATTGAGGGGGATTCGTAGTTTTTCTAATGTCATCAGTAACTGTCATCTTTTAATGCTGTCAAATGCTTTCTGTGCTAGCTGGGCAGCCCTGTGGGAACCCTGAGAAGAGAAAAATTTGCTATGAAAATATCCTGCGGCCAGGTGCCTCTATTCAAAGTAATTTGATATAGGGTCACAAGAGACCACTAGTGTTCTACCTTTCCTTCAAGTTTCCAGACCTACCTGTAGATGCTCTTCTAACGAGTTCAATAAACATGTTTCCTTTTCTTTGGGGTTTTTCTTTGCAATTTTTTCCTTCTAATTTACGCTAAGTTTATGTAATGTTTATGTAAATGGACATGCTTATGGAATGGTTGTTTCCCTGTATTTTACGTAATGCTTACATACATTTTGGGTAAACAAGCAGGTCTGTGCTAGCTGGATTATAACACAGTTTAAATTTGCAGAATATTGTTTAATAAATCATTTCACCTCTTTGACCAAAATTTATTGTAATCTGATAATAGTATTAGTTACAGTTTCTTCCTCTGAATTTGTTAACAGAGAAATGAAATCTAAACATTGGCTGCCACATGGTGTAGGTCAAGTGGTACTTGTAATGATATGCTATACTTGGCTTCACATATGTTTAAGCAAACATGAAAATCTAGGGTCACTTTCATTGGAGGTTAGTGAAGCATTCTGGATTTTATGGCCATAAAGTATGGGGTTGGCTTTTAACTGAGGTTAAATGTTACTTGGTTATTTACAGTATTTTGTGGTTTAAGAAAAATATTGGCTTACTTACTCTGATAGGGTATAGGATGGAAGTCATGCAAAGGTAATGTGATTAACAAATTAAACTTATTCTTTCAGGGTATATCAGAGGAGGTGTTTGGCACCCTAGCAACCATGCTTCCAAGCATCTTCAGAGTGTCTAATCCTCTGGTGTTCAAGGCATCATCCAGTAGTGCCCTCCCTACTGGACACCTTCCCTCCCCCTCCACACCAGTCCCTCCCTCGTCCTCCTCACCATCTTCTTCCTCTTCCTCCTCAATACACAAATCCCTCTGAATTCATCTGCTTTTCATACTTCCCATTGCAATAAAAAGTCAAATGGATCAAAACAAATGTATTTTTATGAATATATAATAAACATGTTTATAATAGCAAGTTTATAACAGCAAGTTTATAATGCAGTTTTAATTTGGTCTGAGGACTCATTATTAATTGTAAAGAGCCATAAGTAAATTAAAAAAGTAAAAATTTATTTCCATGATAACATTAATAGTAATAATAAAAATCTTTATGGAAGGGCAAGATTGAGACATCCTAGTGCCTTCTTACATACAGGGTGTCCGTAAGTGATGTTTCCGATTTTAATAATTCATTATTCAGCTTTACTTAAGGTTACCCTCATAAAACACATAAAAGCTGAAATATCAACTCAAAAAGTTTTATTGAGGTAAATAAAACCATTGGTAAAGTTCAATGTGGGCACCTTGAGGGACTCGAACAACTTCATAGCGATATTCAACCTCCTGCCACACTCTGTGCTTCATTTCTTCGTCAATTTTACCGAAAGCCTCCCTGATCCGTGCCCGCAGCTCCTGCAGAGTAGTTGGTAGTGGAGGGACGTACACATTGTCCTTCACATAACCCCACAAAAAGAAATCCATTGGAGTCAGA
>KZ308836.1:591325-616510 GCA_000376725.2 Ladona fulva
CATCATTAAATAGTATGAATAAGCAACGCAAAACTCTTTCGTCCAGATTTTCGATTAATATTTCGAATTATCTTCAAAAACTAACGTGCCACTCTCCTAAGCCGTTACTGGATGTTTCACGTCTTTCACAACAAGAAAGATCCGGATGTTTTCATGAAGCTTTTTGTTTTGGACACTAGGGCACGACCTAACTCACTTCTGATTGGAGATTGGCCAGAGAAAATAGAACTTGCTCTAATTGCCAGATTGGGTGAGAAATTGGTCGGGAAATTGGGGATTTTAAATTGGGTTGGAAATTGGCATGTGGCAAACGGTACACAATCCAATCTGAAATATATTGGCCAATATATTGGACCGTGTCATACGGGCTTAAAGAAGGGAAATTGAATACAGATACTTATTGTGGTAGTGGAATATCGCTTTCATTTTGAAGTTGGGAGAATTTAGCTCAAATATACCAGTATTTTGTAGTATTTTGAGGTTGTATACAACCCGTCCCCCTGACAACCGAAGCCTTTCACTTTTTTGTGTGAATTTTTCTCAGGTTAACACCCAGCCATCTTCTTCTGGGCCTTGAGGGCCCAGAAGAAGATGGCAGAGTTGAAACATTGAAACGTTGGCAAATTATCCTGAACTTACCTGGATGTCAACCCAAGAAAAATGCACTCAAACTATCTATCCACCAGGAAAATATCAAATCTCTACTTTCACTTGTTTCTTTTGCAAAATTAAATTAGAAGGAATAGTCATACAAAATCAAAATAAGTACCAAAAGAAGGAAAATTGGATACAGATTCTTATGATTAATGCAAAATGTTGTTTTTATTTCGTAATTACGAGAATTTAGGTAAAATATACGAATATTTTGTGAAATTTTGAGGTTTTAAACAACCTGTCCTAGCAACCAATGCAATTTCCAGCTAATGCATTTTCCCGTAATTGTTTATTTAGGCCCAAATAGAAGCAGTTGACGACATGAAAAAGAGTAATACTTTCAGAGATTTTAACTTTTACAGTCACGAACAAATTGTAGTGATTGCAAGGGCAACAAACATACATAGCAACGTAATGAATTAATGGAGACGGACGATTTGCTTTTCCAGACTGGTATAATTTCTCTTTTGTTTTTTGTTAAAATGAATGCTTTTAATCCTCAGCATTAACTGGCCACATCTTTTCTTTCCAGGTGACTCATCAAAGTCCATCATTGGCTTGGATTGAACAAGTTGGTGGAATTTCTTCTTGGAAGCAAAGCTTCATGAATATTGAAAATTTCGATTCCGTGCACAGGATAACTCCTAATTATCTGTATTCCGCAACTTCCTGTTTGTTTTATTTGTCCAAACAATGGCATTTGCCCCATCCTGTTTAGATCTCGGTGTCTCCATCAATGAATATTATTTTGCAGTTGGTGTACATCTGCCCCCATCTTTATCTCAGAAATTGTTAGATTTAGATACACCTGGCATCTGTGTTGTATTTCTGCACGCCGGAAACCCTGAGGAAAGTTATTTTCATAACCAGAAAGACCCGGACTAGAATCCCGGAGCTAATTATGTGTTTCCGTAAGATAGCATGCGATTTTTAATCTCCAAGAGAGCAATGCTTTCTTCGTTAATTTTGAGGTAGTATTTAGGTAATTTACCAAATTCTTAAAGATATCAATCCTGGTATATCTTAATAATGTCACACACAGTTGTCAACAAGGAAGTTTTTATTTACTATTTACATTGTTAACCAGAGCAACATACACAACGACGGTGATCTGAGAAATTTTAACATTAGTAGATTATATCTTCTAATACACTCCCTTAATGATAACATTTTTCTTCAAACAATAAGGAATATGTTTTGATAATTGAAACATAAAAACAAGAAGTATAATTAAGTATAAGAGAAAAATGTAGTTAGTATTTTTCAATTTAGTATTTTATCATCATGAACATGTCCCTTATTTTAGGAAATTTGTCAGTTCCAAGTGGTTTAGTCAATATGTCAGCCAACTGCTTGTTTGAAGGGCAGTATTTCAAGTCGATTAATCCTTCATGGTAGAGTTCAGATATGAAGTGATATCTCACAGCAATGTGTTTTGTTCTCTTGTTTAGTTTTCCAGACTTGATAAGTTAAATCGCTCTTTGGTTGTCCATTTCCAAGATAACACTTTGTTCTATCATCTGGAGGACAGTTTCAGCATCTTCTCCAATCAATTCAGAAAGTAAACTCTTAAGAAACATTACTTCCTTTGTACACTCTGCAGTGGATATGTATTCTGATTCAGCTGTTGATGTGGCAACTATTTGCTGCTTCCTTGCACTCCACGCTGTTGGTGCTTCGTTGTACATAATGGTGTATCCTGATGTGCTTTTTTCATCCTTGATATCACCAGCATGGGCTCTAAGCTTATATTTTTCATTTTGCTCTCCACCTTTGATTTTCTTGCAGAAGATACCAGTCTTCTTTGTACCTTGAATGTATCTGAGTATCCTCTTTACATTTGCAATGTCCATAGTTGTTGGATTCTCCACTTTTCTACTAGCATAATTGACACTGTAGGCTATATCTGGTCTTGTTTTTGAGGATAGATATAATAAGCTTCCCACGGCATTACAGCACTCAAAATTAGAGTGAGTTTTATCTTCTGAGTCTTATCTTCCTGAATTCATTGGTGTTTTCATGATTTTGCAGTTCTCCATGTTGTACCTCGCCAGTATTTTTCTTGCATAATTCTCTTGGTGTAGAAATAGTCCTACTTCTGTCTTCTCAAACTGTATTCCTAAGTATGTATCTGGATTTTCATTAGATGTCATTTCAAATTCTCTTTGGAGTTTATTCGTAAGCCTTTTGATTCTTTCAAGGATCTGTCCTATTATGAGTCCATCATCAACATGTATAGCTAGAAAAAAGCCTCTATGAGGACCTCGGACGGCAGGTTGTGCCACTATGTGGAGACTGCCAGTCTTGCTCACAAAGCATTCCCTTAACAGTGTGAGAGAGACGCGGCACGGTAGTTCAGTGGTTAGAATACCTGCCCGGAAAGTGGGAGACCTGGGTTCGAGTCCCAGTTGTGTCGCTATTTTTCACACTTGTTATTCCTTTGGGATTTTCGTAGGTTTTACAACCTACTAAGTTACCTTCCTTTCCTTTATCATTGAGTATCTTTAAAAATGCATTGATCAGTCTTAAGTTGAATCATATTTTGTTCTTTAAGAAGATTGGTCAGTCTTTGATTCCATTTGAGTGGTGACTGTCTTAAACCATAGATTGCTTTTGACAAAATAACCACTTCACCTTGATCTTCAAATCCTTCAGGCAACTTCATGAAAATAGGCTAATCAAGTTTGCCATACAGAGAAACTGTTTTTACATCAAATGTTTGTATGTGATACTGCTATTTCTGCTGCAATTGCAAAGAGCAAACAAAGAGAATTTGTATCCACTACTGGACTAAAGGTTTCTTGAAAATCTATATCATCTGACTGCTCAAATCCTCTTGTAACTAGACGAGCTTTGTAGCGTCCATCATCTTTCTTTTTTAGAAGCCATCTACTTGATATAATTTCTTTTCCTCTTGCATCTTCTTTCTTTATAGTTTTTCATGTCTTGATCTTCAGGAGAATTCTTTTTTCATCTTCTATTGCCTTTTTCCACTCTTGATTGATGCATTGGGAGTAAGTGAAACAGGCTTCATGATCTGTATCTTTTTCAGATTCAAAAACAAGTTCATAGTCTTTATATTTTTCTGGTTTTTTCAGTAGTTGTCTGTCTCTCAGATTTCTTCGTACTTGCTGTTCTTGTTGTATTCCTTGATTTTCCTCTGTTTCTCCATATCTTCATGATTTTCTTGTTCTTCACTTTCATTGCTTTGTTTATCCTCTTCATTTTCTCCTATGTCTGCTTTTTCCACTTTCAGAGATGGTTCTCTTGACATCTCTTCTTAAAACTTCTTAGTAAATGTGACATCTCATGATACATAGACCCTTCTGCTGTATGGATTGTATTGAATAGCCTATGAATATTCCTTTTTGACTTCTAGGATAAAGTTTTCTTAGGTTTCCAAGATTTTTTGTATACACGATTTGTCCAAATTCTTCCAGTCCTGATAGATTTAGTCTTCTTCCATTCCATATCTTGATGGTGTTGTATTAACAGACTTGGTAGCACTTCTGTTTAACAGATATGCTGCAGTAAGTGCTGCAAACCCCCAAAATTTGTTATCCAGCTTGGATCCATGCAACATTGATCGACCCTTGTTCATCAGGGTTAGATTCATATATTCTGGTTTACCATTCTGTTGAGGAGTGTCTCAATTAATGTTTGTGAATAAAATGCAATCCCACACCCATCTGAGGCAAATTTGCAGAATAACTGTCTAATAACTATAAATACCAATATATAAGTAATATGAAAAAATGTTTATCTATATTACTTTAAGTTCTTTTAGGAGGTTTATTATAGTCTATTTTAGGAACATGGCTGTGTAAGATGGCAATGGCAAGAAACTGAGTTCCTGGATTGGCCGCATGGCGCTGAGTGGAATCTTACTGCAGCATAAAGAAAACTGATATTATTTTTCGAAAAAATTCTGATGCCATCAAGTTTTATAGTGTTATCATGGAAATTCGTTTTTTTTTCTTTGAAAATGATACAAGCTATGTACCAATGTATTGTGGGATATATATATGCGTGTGCATGTTGATTACTGTATATCCATAATAAAATTCAAAACTAAAATTTCATGTTCTTATTTCATAAAGGAAAATGGCTTCCTTTTGGATGCAAATTTTCCAAAACTTCGTGAAATTAAAGTTGCGTATGAATTAAAATAGTCGTATCTTGGTAAATATTTTGAACGTTATTCATCGTAATAAGAGTTAAATAAGAAAGTCGATTTTAAAAAGGTACATACATTTAATAATTTATTTACTAATCGCGAAATGCATCTTGGGTAAAAAAACGATAGTCATTTCTCAATGGGAAAATGGCGTTTGAAAAGGAAGGAAAAGAAAAATTAAATCCTAAATGGCCAGATACTAGAAAAAAGAATTTTAAAATAAAATATTAAATCACAGAATACGAATCGGCGCCAAACTTGTGCGTCATCATACGTCACAGTCTATAGTGACGTCGACAACTTTCGGTTTCAGTAAAGGGTTAAGTAGGGCTCAAAGGGTTAAGTTTGTTGAGCCAAAATCGCAAATTTTGGAAAAAGGGTTAAAAATCGGCTGCTTTGACCTTGTACGACCTCCAAATTCTGAATTTGGCCTTCAAAAGGTGCAGAAGGATCCCGCAAGGTGATGGGGGCGCTGCATTTACCAAGAGGGAATTCAACAAGAACTAGAAAACATCCCACACAGCACAGCGTATGCGTGGATATGTATCAACAAGAGATACACTAAAGATATGGCATACGTATTGGTGCATATGAAGTGGCTACTATGTGCATACACAAACTCTTCAGCATATTGAAGGGTATTATTTATTTGTAATGAAATAACTATCAATGTTAAATATTAATAGTAATTCATTTGTTGCTTTAAGCATCTACAAACAGATGCAAACGCCCAGAAAGCAGATTTGATATATTGTGCTCAAGTATTTCTTCCCTATAAACTATCTTTAATTTATTCTATGTATTATAAAAACTGCTTAATTTAATGGGAATATTGTAAACCTCAGCACGCCTCTAAGCGTAAAGTAATGCGTTACGAATACCCAAGTGTTCATATATGTGAATTTATAATTTAAATAGGCTTAGATTAATGTACAAATGAAGTGAAGGAAATGATATTTTTCGAATTCTGTATCACAAAGTAATAGTCCCCTAGTGGTATTTTTAATACGTACGGCGTTTAGGCCAGCGTATTGGTAGCGTTTTTGAGAGCCCGCCGCGGGGAGCGGAATCGCCGCTCACGTCTTTTCTTTTGTTTATTTATGTGCGTTGCTAGTTGGCGCGCTTGTTTGTATTGTTGTATTGTCGTATTATTGAGAGTAATTGTCGTTGTGAGTGAGACCGCCACTTGGACTGGAGGTATATCCATTCAGTCCACATTATATATGCCTAAATAATCTCTAGGTATATCCATTCAGTCCACATTTTTTGCAATATCGTGTCGACGCAACATACGGAGTATGGATTTGTAAATGAAATAATTTCATTATATATTGGTTTATTTACAGGGATTGTGTAACTTTTCCAGTCATAGTGGTCAAGACGAGGGACTCGTCATTTTTTGAAGAATTGGTAAGTGTTTTAATTACCTACTGCATTACCCCTCTACTTTTTTTAAACTCTTTCTTAACTTTAGTGCTATACCATTAAATTTCCGTAATGAGAAAGAATGAAAATCACCAACATTATGAAATACCTTTCCAGGTAGCATCACTGTAATTAACTATGCCCAAGAATAAATACAAATCAATTAGATTTAGATTTAGATTTAGATTTATACCCCGCAAGCCGCCAGTGGCGCATGGCAGGGGGTGTAGCAACACCAAAGACATAACCTAGTCCATCGTGTTTGCATCTCTAATGCTCTGTGGAAAGAAGGACCAGAAGTAACAATCTGTTTTAGCGATTACTTCCTTGTAACGCTTGGTAGTCGCCTCTCAGAGATCGCGCTCGCTGTTTACCGGAATTANACACTTTTAACAATCCTTCATGAATTTGTTTTGGTGCTGCACCTTCCAAAAATAAAAATTTTATCACTGCACGATATTCAATTCTTTCCATTATAAAAAAATACTGTGACACATCAACTTTGCTCGGCTGAAAATATGCAAATGAGTCGACAGATCTACATGAAACTACACACCTGTTCATGAAAAAGTAGCACCATCCCGAGACAAATATATGCTCCGTCTCTTATCGAACGACAAAACTTATTGAACAACCAAGTGTTCTATATAGTTTACATCATATATTAAACATAAAATTGTGTTCATTAATCAGAATATTATAAAGAAATATTTGAGCTCTGTTTTGATGGTTTTTTTCTCTCCCAAGAGGCATTAGGAGAAACGGAGATGTTGGATGTGAATACAGCGTATACAGAGGAGTATGAGGATTTACATGCAGCTGTTAAAGTTGACTTCAGTGAGGCATATTGTGGAAAGTCATGCAGAAGAGCAGCATTTCTCGTTTGATGAAACCTCGGCTCTTTATAAGGCATTCCAGTGTGAGAGACTCGAAATAATCTCTTATCTAATTTATAAAGGAGCCAAGTTTGTTGGTTCTGAGAATAATTATGTTTATTATTTTGATATAGATCTGGATCGTTTGAATCACCTCCTCTTTCATTATAACAAAAGATCAGAGAAATCGTGCATTTACAGATTAATGTCCTAGAGCCAGTCTCCTCAGGTCTTAGATGGAGAGAGACTGCATGCTCTTATGTCGATGTACTAAATCTTTTTTCGCTCCGACATCATCAAATTGCTGATCAAAGTCTTAGAAAATGTAGACTTTGATATAATATTTGATTTTGAATTGGATAAAGTAAACCGAGTTAATTGTATGAATAATGAAGAAGAGGAGATATTTAGATTGACTTTGTCAACAGTTAGGGAAATCTTTATTGGGGCACAGAATTTGTTATCTAGTGATCTGAAGAAGAGGGCTAAAGTGTACGGTGTGGTGGCCGAGGAACTGTGCCACCTGGCTCTGACGACTGTATTTAAGAATTTGCACCGGTCAGGGTGGATCAGGAAAATTATATTTCCGGAGAATCCACTCTGACTGTGCATTGAATTATTTTCGTGATCTTTCTGAGGAATATTTCGAGACAAAGAGACAAGAAAACATCGAATATAAATTCACAGTGTAATTAAATAATAGTTCCATGCAGTAATTAACATAAATAATATCATCAATAGTGTCATGCAATAGTTAACATAAGTAATATCATCAATAGTTTCATGCAATAGTTAACATAAGTAATATCATCAATAGCAGAACATGAACAATTGGATCTGCAACTTAGCTGAGTAACACAATTGCCAATAACTTGTTGGTCTTAACACAATATCTTCATAACNAATAATTGATCAGTTCAAGTTTTTCATTTATCAATATCTTTTTAATTTTTACCTTAAGTTATTCAATAATTGATCAGTTCAAGTTTTTCATTTATCAATATCTTTTTAATTTTTACCTTAAGTTATTCAATAATTGATCAGTTCAAGTTTTTCATTTATCAATATCTTTTTAATTTTTACCTTAAGTTATTCAATAATTGATCAGTTCAAGTTTTTCATTTATCAATATCTTTTTAATTTTTACCTTAAGTTATTCAATAATTGATCAGTTCAAGTTTTTCATTTATCAATATCTTTTTAATTTTTACCTTAAGTTATTCAATAATTGATCAGTTCAAGTTTTTCATTTATCAATATCTTTTTAATTTTTACCTTAAGTTATTCAATAATTGATCAGTTCAAGTTTTTCATTTATCAATATCTTTTTAATTTTTACCTTAAGTTATTCAATAATTGATCAGTTCAAGTTTTTCATTTATCAATATCTTTTTAATTTTTACCTTAAGTTATTCAATAATTGATCAGTTCAAGTTTTTCATTTATCAATATCTTTTTAATTTTTACCTTAAGTTATTCAATAATTGATCAGTTCAAGTTTTTCATTTATCAATATCTTTTTAATTTTTACCTTAAGTTATTCAATAATTGATCAGTTCAAGTTTTTCATTTATCAATATCTTTTTAATTTTTACCTTAAGTTATTCAATAATTGATCAGTTCAAGTTTTTCATTTATCAATATCTTTTTAATTTTTACCTTAAGTTATTCAATAATTGATCAGTTCAAGTTTTTCATTTATCAATATCTTTTTAATTTTTACCTTAAGTTATTCAATAATTGATCAGTTCAAGTTTTTCATTTATCAATATCTTTTTAATTTTTACCTTAAGTTATTCAATAATTGATCAGTTCAAGTTTTTCATTTATCAATATCTTTTTAATTTTTACCTTAAGTTATTCAATAATTGATCAGTTCAAGTTTTTCATTTATCAATATCTTTTTAATTTTTACCTTAAGTTATTCAATAATTTTTATCTTTTATTTTAAATTGATCAGTTCAAGTTTTTCATTTATCAATATCTTTTTAATTTTTACCTTAAGTTATTCAATCATTTTTGTTTTATTTTAAATCGATCAGTTACTTTACTTTACTTTATTACAGCAATAAATGAAAAAGTTTCGAACTTGAATTTCATATTTTCATTGAAAATCCTTTCAGCCTTGTCCCCGTAACTCTTATTGCTATGGGAGTATTAACCTGGCCGGAAACTCTCCAGAGTTGCTATTATAGTTAGAAAATTTCTTCATGATGATCATTGCTCCTCTGTATCCATCAATTGCGTTTGCTGTTTTCAAGTGTGAGGTTTAATTTAAGGCTGCATTCAGAAATCAGAACTCCAATTTCTGTATACAGCGAAAAATTAACTCAACTATCTAAAAAGATAAAGAAAATGTTATGCAAAGAACATATAAATGAAAGAATTCCAGAAAACATGAGAATATGAATACAAATGGCAGGAAGTTAAATGAAAACTGAAAACAAAGAATTTAAAGATGATGATATGAATAAAACTAAGAGAAATTGAGACAAACTTATTGTCAAAAACTTCAATGAGAATTTGCTGAAAAACACACAGAAATATAAAGTTGGATTACTTCTATGTTTACAGAAGGAAGTAAAGGAGAAAGTCACCTCTGAAGACAGCGCATCCACATCCAGAGTTCCTCCAGAAGTTGTTGATAAGCGTTCCAGATATAGTCAGGTAAGAGAACTACAGTTTTACAAATCCATTCCAAACTCACAGTTAGCAATAGTTCCTAATGATGGTGAAATGAACAAAAGATGCCAATATTGCAACTGAGTGTTTTGAAATGAAATATAATAATATTCACTATCGCTCTTTCCAATTGATTTGTGGATACTTTTATGTGACAGAAATGATATCCGAGTTTTGCAATCCATGTTTCATTCTCCTGCATTTGGAGCAGGTATTTCAAAGGACAGTCTGATAGCAGTTTTAAAATTAATAGCTAAGCCCAAGCAAATATTTGTAGGTATTATATATTTAATCTCTGCATTCAAAACGCACATGATTATTGTAAGAAAATTATCCTCATACAATTAAGTTGAATATCATGTCTGTTTAGAATTATTTAATGCAATGAAATATGTATTTCGTCGCATCTTTTCTCATTTTATTGTTCAGGGTATTCTATATTTACTGTTTATGTTAGAATGATTCAAACTTATTACGATGGAACATACTTTGAAAATGTGGTTCTTGTGAATTTTTCTAAATCTTAAAGTAATATCCGAGCCCAGGCAATATTTGTGCTCATGGTTTATGTGAAGTCCATGTAAATATAAATGATTGTATTTATTCAAGGAAAAATATCTTTTTCTTAACTGATTACTTCATCGTGGTTATTCTAAGTCTCTGCATAATAATTAAGATGCATTTCAGCTCATCATTTCTTTCAACAATCTCTAATTCCAAATTTAATTATATTATTTATTCAAAATTTTCATCTCATTAGATATTCTATATAATTTAGATAAGTCCCATAGCCCATTAACTACTCATTTACCGATAGCTGGATAGTAAATTTGTTTATATTCCAAACAGATATTGGGTATCCCTGATATATGAAGAACTGAAGAACAGTCATATATTTAAAAAAATTTGCATACATTTCAATTTGGTGATGAAATCAAAATTCTGCAAAATGGATGCAGAGTCCATTGTTTTGAGCGTTCCTTCGTCTCAGGTGTGAAGTGATGTACCCATGCTTCATCCATGGTTATGAATCAACACAAAAGTCTGCTTAATTGCTGTGAAGCATTGCCAAGCACTATTGAAACATCCTCACAACACTGTTTTTGTTCCATTGTGAGCAAATGCGGCATCCATCATGAGTACAGCTTTCTTGTGTCCAAATTCTCAGTCAATATGCAATGTACAGTACTTTTTGAAATGTCTACCATGTCTGCTAACTCACACACTTTCAGTCAATGGTCATCTAACACCATTTTGTGAATTTTCTTAACCATTTCTTGTGTGGTCACCTCATTTGGTGAACCACTGCGATGTTCATCTTGGAATTTTGTATGACCTCGTTTAAACTCTGCCACCCAATATCTTATTGTTGTTAACAAAGGAGCAGACTCTCCCAGAGTAGAATCCAGCTCGTCTTTATATTGGTTAGATTGAGACCTTTCAAATCTAATTATTATATCACATGACTATCATTAAATTTTTCCATTTTACCAATTGTGTGAGAGGGCTCAATATTGATGGCTGCCAAACAAATACTAAACAACGTAGGCTCTTGAAACTTCAATCTTAACCTTTTCAAGATGATTTTCTTGACATTAGTAATTATTTTCAAACTACAACCCCCATCTTTACTTCAGGAACTTCCCTCATATATTATTTGTGAGTCGACATTATACGTTTTCACATTAAAAGTTTAGATTGAAGTATGGACCTGTTCTATATAATATACGTTCTGTAATGTACACAGATTTATGTATTTTATGAAATTCAATGTTACAAAGATAAAATTGAGCTCCTTAAAGCTTTTTTTATCCCAGGAGAAATCCCTCAGAGAAGTGGAGCAGTTGGAGCAGAAGACAGTGGATACAGAGAAGTTTAAGAATTTGCATATGGCCATTGAAGAGAGAGACTTGGAATCAGTGAGGCGTATTGCTCAACATCATGCGGAGGAGCAGCACTTCTCTTATAATGAAACCTCAGCACTCTATAAGGCATTTGACTGTGAGAAATACAAAATAATGTCTTTTCTAATCCACAAAGGAGCCAAGTTTGTTGGTTCAGAGGACAAAGATGTTTGTTATTTTCATATAGATCTGAATCATTTGAATTACCTCCTATTTGAATAAAACAAAGTCAGAGATGTTGTGCATTTATAGATTGATATCCTTGAGCCAGTCTCCACAGGTCTTACAAGGAGCAGTTGTCAGACTGATGTTCAGAATTGTGATGGGGCCAACTTAATATGGAAGTAGACAGAGTGAATTTAAAAAGTGTGACGGGCTTCTCTCCCATATGCCGGGGTTCGAGAAAAATTGACAAGAAGGAAATGTACGCTGCTGAATGTCATGAAACGAAGAAAAAATGAATTATAATAGTATCATAAGACTGTTTTGTATGCATTCTTTATTTGTATTACTTTGCATTATGCATTTATTCTACTTTTGTTTTATATTTTGTATTATTACAGATGTTTACCTCAAATTATGTAAACGTAATACTTTAAATCTCTTTAATGTTCTCTGTAATATGTAAAAGGGCATTTTCCCGTAGCGAATATTATATTTATTATCATGCGAGATCATCACGTGGGAATCTAACCATCGCAGGAGGCACTTAATGGTAGACGAGTTTCCATTTCCGACCGCTTTCTTGATCTCACCACGAGGACCGATGACAACCTACTTTCTAAAAACCCAAGAAATACCATAAAAACGCAGTAGTCGTTTGTTTCTCCTGGGTCGCCCCAAAGAGGGCAGAATAATATCCTCTTGGTTTTTAAACGGACGTCGAAAAAATCGGAACGGTTGTATTTCGCTCGCAATTATGGTGATTCCGTTGCGGTTTGGTGAGCTATCCACGTATTCTAGACCTTTTCTGTGTTTTTTCCACCCCTCTAACGAGTGGTTTTCCTTTTGCCGTCGTTATGACTCTTCCTGTCGTTCTATGTGAGTTCTTTATCTGAGCAAGATGGCGCCGAAGGTAAAATTGCTATTAGTCCCAGTGACACGTGCAGGAAATACGGCGTGGTATACTCTTTCCGTATCTAAACCCTCTTACGTAAGCTCCCAGACAGTCTCTGTTCTTAACGGAACTCTCTCTCTCTGCTCTAGCTTTCATGATTCGAATATCTGATCAGTTGCGGGTATTTCTCCTCGAATATTCCGTTCGTCCCGTTAAATTTGATTTCAAATTTATCTCACGCCATTATAATCTCTCGATGTGGTTGTATTGAGAAGAATTTTATGNTGGACTGAATTTACCTCCAGTGATACTCATAAGTGTGTCGAAAGTTTTTGGAAAGCTCATTTGCAAGGTATCATATTCTCTCGTATTAACTACTTGTAAGATGTTCATGATTATTTTAAATCAATTTAACTTGATCCACACCACAAACTTATGTGAATTAATATTAATTGACCATATAAATTTCTATCATATCTTAAGCATTTTATGTATTTTTCATAAACATTATGAATATTGAGAATTTCTCATTGCAATCAAATAATTAACTTTCAATTTCACTAATCTCTCTGATTGTCTGATGAACCTTCAATTAATTTTAGTTACATTTTACTTCTTGGGGATCACATAACTGCATTTCCATTATTATTTCACACCAGAAATAGCAAACCACAATAAAGCTACAGAATGGTCTATCAACAATTCTAATGCAATATATAATTCCACTACCTACCAATCCCAAAAGTGATTATTCCAAAGAAATTAGTACAGATCTACCAATTTATCATAACAGCAGATCCAATTCACTCAGATTCAAGCACTCCAACTAATGTCAAGACTAAGATTCTCTATTTGACAGAACTGTTCCTGCAGTATCATGAGAGCTCTAAATTTTTATCCTACTTTGGTAAACACCTCAATTCTAAAAAAATATATTTTACGAATCCCAAAAAATCCTAAAAATTTCTTTATTGCGTTTTCTTTGACAACCTGTTAATTCAACAATCACTCACAGAGCACTCACACATTCACCTTTCATACAAAAATATTTAATAAGGTTATGTCCACACAATAACAAAATACCAAAAGCAAAGTACAAAAAATGAAAATGGAAATCCACCTCTTAAACCAATGTTTGATAAAATTTTCATCAGGATTCTCCATTCACTTACTATATACATCTCTCGGGTGCAATTGTCTTCTTTCAAAAGAATCGAGAGTATTGAAGTTTTATTAACTCATCAAATACAAAGTAAATTTCTGTAGGAGATTAAAATTGCATTTATAATTTGCTGTTTCAATTTCACATAATATAAAAACCGGTTATCTCTGACTGTAGGAACTTCTCTACTTGCTGCTTGGTCCTGGCTACTGTACGTGCAAATGTCGAAAACGCAAGAGAGAAGTCCAACGAGGAGCAAGGGCCAAAACAGGAGAAAGAGAGAGAGAGTTCCAAAAAAGGCGCAAGGGTCTTAACAGGAGAGCGGAGTGCGAACGAAGCAGAAGTCAAAATAAATTTGTAAACCCCAATTTGCATGTAAACAAACAGAACAATGCAAGCAGGGTAGCTGAAAGTGATGTTTCCGCTTTCTACTGCATGATGTCCCCACGTAAAAATTAATTAAGGAAAAACCATATGCGGAATATGTGATAAATGAACTGCTTCCAAGTTGTCGATATCTTTTAAACATTTAAATGATGCGCCCCAAGGAGAAACCAAGTCACCTTAACCCTTTTCCTTATTTAAATGATGCGCTTTTTTGAGGAAAAACAATGCGCTTCCTAAAAAATGCATGAAAACTTGTACGAAAACATGCACGGTGTAAACACCCATTCATGAATTTCGTTCATACAAACGTACATTTTTTCGCACATGAAATGGTTCATGCATTTGTGCATTAACTTGTACAAGAGTTTCTACTATGCTGAAACCCTCAGGAAAACTATTCTTATTGATATTGTAATTATATTGATGTATACATTGGATGACTGTTTAAATGTTAAGAAAGAGCTACTTGTGCCAAATTTCTTTGTATCAGCTATTTTAACGAACCCAAGGATGCAGTAAATTAATTCTCTTGAGCTTCGGTTACAACCGTTAGCGTCTAATACAGAGAATCTCAATTTGCTGTTATACGTATACGGTAATGCACACCTTGGCGAGAAATGTCATCCTTTATAACTTAAGCAACAAAAAAGTTTAGTTTTCAAGCAATTAGTAAGTTTTTTGTCCTGCATCAATCTGGGTAATGTATTACACTTTTAATTATTTTAAGAAATATACTAGATGGAATTGTAAAGGAATCGATTCAAATCGGACCAGCATAAAGAGCTGCGACTAACATATACATTATACACACCTTGCTTGCCTGCTTTCACTGTTCTTTCCCCCTTTCAATTTCGATAACGTTTATGTTTCTCTTATGATATTGTACTTCTCTTTGAACGACTTAAATTCGTTCAGTTTGTCAAAACAACTCGCGCAAACAAATGGTGGAAACGATCGTCCGCAGATATCTGTAAAAAGAAGTAAGGGTAAATAACAAAAAATCAAAGATTAGGCTATGTACATATATATATACCTATAAAAGGCTAAGTACATATGTATATAAGACATGCTATACATAGACATATATTTGAATCATTATAAGATAAAGACTGCGGGGAATTCGTAGATGTTATTCCAAAAGTTTCTACAAAAGAACAAAATGCAACTATATGATATACCAACAAGCCTACTTCCATTTCGTTTAATCCAAGCATAAAAATGTTAGTAGAAATTGGTTAAAATACACCATGTCTCACCTTCTCACCTCACAGTTAAGCACATCTATGATCGCCCGAGTAACATCATTCAAATACCCGTTGACTTCGAAAACATTGATCAACACCTTCTCGTTGTCGAAGCAAAGCCTACAATCACTTAAATCCAAAGTGAGGGGATCGTGAACGTCGTCCGACAATTTTGCTACCGATAATAACCTTTCTAAGATCTATTCTAGGAGTTACACACTCTTAAATTCTAATTCAAGCGGAATTCAAAGGCTGAAATGCATTTTATTCTAACCAGTACAAAATATTTAAGAATTGTTTCTCCATGATTGTTCATGTCGATACAATCGAGTTAAAAGCTCGATACAAGTCGAAGGAAGGTCGATAAACTCTAGAGCGATTGATGGTCCCATCACTTGAATGTATGAATATTGGAAACGAGCTATTAGCGACGAATCTCTATCTATCAGATAGCTTATGAACCTAAGAATGTGATAAATTAGTTCTCTTGGGTTTCGGATACCGTTATTAGGATAAAATACAGAGATGCTTCTTTGCCATTTCACGAATATGGTAATGCACACCTAGGCGAGAAAAGTCATTTTATAACCTTTGGCAATAAGATAAGATCATGGTGGTTACCATAAATAATTGTACTTTCTCCAAACGTTCTTATGGACTGAATTTACCTCCAGTGATACTCATAAGTGTGTCGAAAGTTTTTGGAAAGCTCATTTGCAAGGTATCATATTCTCTCGTATTAACTACTTATTATGTAGGTTTTTTCCTTGTATTCTTAAAAAATTTGAACATACTAATTTTAGCTAACAACATTTATAATAGCAAGAATATTATAAAAATCTTAAGAAAAATCAAATTACTATTTTGGATTTCTATATTTGAATTCAACAATGTAATCTAAACTATCTCGAGTTAAAGTTGTAAAGAAATGTAGACTATCGAATCCTAATGTTGTGAGGTAAAATGCTCATTAATATAATTGCAAGATAGAGCAAAACTTACTACAAATGTTAAAAATACACGATTTTATTGTATTTTAAAACGAATGTTTTGAAGAGCCTTATGTCAAGGTCATGTCATTTGGGTATTATTTCAGTTACTACATATACCTGTTGAATTTATATGCATTTGCAAAGGCTTCGTTTCTGAATAAAAATTATTTTAATAAAACAGAACTGTAAGTTAGTGTGTAATTAAATTCAATGATGCATTTAAATAGAACTTATTGTTGCAAAATTTGTCAATACATACAGACCTGGTAATTTATCAAACAGAGTCCTATTGCATGTTTTCCTCAGTGGCCCTTTCATTATTTATATGGCACATCCCACAAGATGGGAGCCCAGATATTTGTAAATCCTACCTTTCCAGTCCTAGACTCATAATTGTTGTTAATATCTTTACTTTGCATATACTGTAGCATCAAATAAAGTGAACAATTGCCATCTGATTCAAAGCTTATTATACTATTACATTAATGAAAATTTCACAATATTTTTTATCGAATGTATCTTAGGTATTAATTGTTATATAGTGAATCTCTGTGCTGAATCAGGTACAGATAATTTAACGGGGATTCTGTGTAAAAATTGATGACTTTTTATTTAGTTTCCCATTACAACTTAAATCATAGTGACATTGCAGCACAGATAGCAACATTATTAATAATGATGCTGCATTGATCTTATTTTTGCCTCCAATCTGTAATTCTGTCTATGAATAATTACAAATCAAGCAGGACATTTTTACTAGTAGCAAAATGTATCCATCCTAAATTCTTGTCTTTTTCTCTTGAATATATAGGAGTTAAACCAGAAGTGGTACTCAAGTTGGTCAATATATCTACATTATTTGTTAAGGATGGTGAAATATGAAGAAACTCTTCAATTGCCAAACAGAATAATGCCTTTGCAACCAAAGTAAGTGTTATTTCCAGTTGGCAATGAATACCTGATATAGAGCTAACAGAGATTTTAAAAAAGGTGCAGTTCCCTGCATTAGATTTAATGTCAGATCTCCTAACATTTTTGGTATAAACTCTTTATCAAATTTCATAGTTTCCCAATTGATTCATTTCATCTCCCAAAAAGACATTTTCCTTTGATTGATGTTGAAGTATGTTTTACCTTATAAATTTATTAGAGTCTTAACACCAGATTAGATTGACCCATGTATTACCTAATTTTCCAAATCCAATTATTAACTTAAATAAGGGGAATGATGATATAGTATCTTATTTGTAAGTAACCCACATTTGGTATAGATGTTGAATTAATTTCTACTTTTGACTTAATGGATGCATGTCTTTGTATAATTCTTGTCTAAAGTAGCGTCAAAAGAGGTGTGTTCTTTGGAATCTCTGAAATCGAAAATGACTCTTCTTAGAACTGACCTGTATTGACCATTAATCAATATTTAAAACGTTTATGTCGGTCTACATATATGTCATTTTGTGTTCCAATTTGAAAATCAAATAGACAGAAAATAATAAACGATACAGGAAAGAAAAGAGTGATATTCCTGTCACAGAAATAAGGTAAATGTTAATAATATTCATTCTTTTACTGCACATTTACTTAAGTTAAATTACAATCACTTTAACTTCAAATACCTGAGACTATATATTAAAACTATATGCACATTATTAAGTCAACAAACAACAGGTAATAGTATCTTTCGTTCTAGTCTGGTACATATTTAGATAGACCTACATTGTAATAACAGAGATAAAATGTAATATATTTGGTAGAAAATGGATAGAATTCCCTCAACCAATTCATGAAAGATCTACATTGAGTAATTGATACTGAAATTAAACAATAAAATTTACTGTATTACTTTTTATATTGGACAATACAAAGCTAAAGATTTTTCACATTTATATGAGTTATAAGCACTTAATCTAACCAATGTTGAACTCTCATCATAATTGAGGATCTAAAGATGGGTTTACAACATAAATCCTTCCTTCGTCTTCAGCTGGAAGACATTTTTGTACTGAAGTACTTACTTTGTACAGTGTATGCTATTTCAAAGGCTGGCCAAGGAATTTCGAGTCCATGTGTGTTAAATGAAAGGTTGCTCCTGCATCTCCTGACACTGCCAAACTCTGTCAGTCTGTGACAGGGGGTGTGCAAACAAAGCGTTTGAGTTACTTCTTTTGCTTATTGTTATCGTGTATCGTTTTTTCAAAGAACGAGTCCCTAAAACGAATTGTCCTCTCATCTATTTCTCGCATTTTTATGCCAATATCTGGACTGGCCAAAGTAGCAGAAAGGTCACAAAATACCAATTACTTCTTTCACAAATGTACTTTCTCTTAATTTCGCAATAAATCATTGCTTCTAATCTCCTTTCTTTCAAGGATTCCCGACCTGCGTCTGAGAGTATTTGAGTAACGCTTGCTTCTCTAATGTAGAACTTTTTAACACACCGTATTGCCTTGCGCTGCACTTTCTCAAGTTTGCAAGCAATAGTTTCATCCTCTGGATGCCACATACTTGCCTCTTATTCCAGATGGGGCCTGACTAAGGTGAAATAACATTATAACCTTGTCATCGTATCTACCTACAATGCACCTTATAAAACTGAGCATCATAGTTGATTTACTGCAGATTTTTGAATGTTTGTTCCAGTTTAAATTATTTGTCAGAGTTTTTCTGCAATATTTGACTGTAACAATTGCATTTGTATTAATTCTACTAATTTTAAATGAGATTTTCCTTGCCAGAGATAGCTCTTTGTGAGAGGGACCTCTCCATGAGATTTTCTCCTAGCACCAGGCTTATCTAGTTTTCATTTAATAAGCAATATTTAATTCTACCAATGTGTGGTAATTTTGGCAGGAAAGATGCTTAAATTATTCATGCTGTCTCAGTTAAGAATCTAATTAGATTTCACTCTCGTACTTTTGAGCTCCTCTGCTTCATTTACATTTTTCCATTTTCAGATGAAATTCTGTTAGCAATAGAGAAGTTGTCCAAAGAGTCATTGGCAAGTCCATTATTACAGCATATTTCCATAATTGCTCAAATTAGTTTTGTATAGAACCAAAAATTATTAAACCCTTTCGCTACTGTTGTCATCTATAGACGATGGAGACTTTCCTCTGCAAGCGAACAAATGTTGCGTTTAGACTACGCAGGGATAAACTTATTCTTCAAGGAAAAATATATTCCAGGGATATTTTTTGGCCCCTTTCCGGCTGTAATTGCAGGTTTCCTTACCCTTCTCCCGGCAACCGCATGGGTCTTAGGGCTAATGTGCAACCCCTTTCACAGCATGGGGCCACGTTTAAATAAATATTATTGCAGTTGTTTTACTAAAGAATGATTTGATGCTCTTTCAATCAATATATCCTTGGAGTGGAGAATCTCATATTTCGTTTGTAGTTTACAGCTTTTAAACGAAATTTTAGCGTTAATATTAACATATTTAGAGAAAATAGTAGATATTTCAATATCATTATAACAGATAGCTAATTATGTTAATATCAACATTATAGTTTCGATTAAAAGTTGTACGTCATCAGCAAAGCATGAGATTTTCATCACGGTTGACATATTGGCCATATGTGCCAGAAATGATTCTTTAGCAAAATAACTGCAACAATATTTAGTTTTGCTAAGCCCCATGCTGTGTTAAGGGCCATAAACCTCACCAGAGCCTCGCTGTGAAGGGTCCAAGAAGGTAACTAGCATCAACAGAAGTTTAGGAGGGCTTCGTGTCTGAGAGATATTTTTTCGGCAAAAGCCTCTGAATATGGATACGATTCTACGAGATTACCGCCGTCGCAAAAGGGTTAGTATTTGGTTCCAAGTTCATCTTTTCTCAGAGATGATAGTAAGATATTTTAACACATTTTCATAACTGCTCTAAGATTAGATTTGTGGAAACTAATCATTAACTAAGTGAAACCATCATGAAACCGAGCCCATCATCAAATAAGCTATCTGACCATTAAATAAGCAAACCCATCATAAACCAAGCAAACTAATCATTAAATGAGCAAACCCAAGGCAAGTCCTTTCTTACTAGATATTTTCATAATTGCCTGAAGATATTTATATATAACAAAAAATTATTTTAATGATTGTGGCGAAATTAGTATTTCTCTCAAGGATCATATTACAACCTGCATATGTTTAAATAACTTTCTTACAAAATCTCAAAGACTAGTTTGATTTACAGTAAAATGAAATAGAAGAATGTGTTTTGGGATACAAACCCTGGTCTGGAACAAATTGAGATTGTAAGTCAAGGCAACACTGTCCTGGGTAGAAGTTATTATACTTACAAAGAGAAGAATGTTATAGTCCGTTTCAACCGTTCTAGCCAGTATGGGCTCTTACGGGAGAAAAAAAACATGTATTCTTCCTTCTGGAAGGTAGCTAGCCTCACGCCAGGTCTCCTTTATGCGGAGCGTCAAATTCAGATGGATAAAATTATGATTCGTAGTATACAATGGTCGATTTCCACTTAAATTCTGATGAAGTTCAAATGAGAATGACTTTATCAACTTAGTGATGAAGATTTTATGCTTTTATGTCAAAAGAAACAGCGCTTAAAGCAAATATTGAATGAATGGCTGCGATTTTCACCTGTGAACATTTTTGAAACTTCCATTACTCGCTTCCAACACAATATAAAATGCTGCTTTTTTCTGTGATTGCTCTTTGCATCATCCGAACGCATAAAAATCACATGAGATTAATTTTAGAGTAATAAGGTCTTCGTAAAAAATTGTGAAATCATAACGTAACTTTCGAAAAATTTGGTCGTGCAGTCTAATTTATACGTCGCCTAAAACTTTTTTGTTCCTCACGTGACGAAGAACTTGTTGCAAGAGAAATTGAGAAAAACGAACATTTAATTTAGTTTGTTTTGAGACAATATATTGGACAGAACTTTAGTTTTGGACTTTCATATCCGAGAGAGTAGTCGCCTCGCGCTTTGATTCTTGGCGGCTGATTACACTATGCTTAACAGCGAACCGAAATCGATGAAAGTCGACCAAAGTTAATGATTTTAAGTAGATTTTGCGATTTTTTTCTCCTCTGAAATTTTATTCTCAATAAGTTTATAGTTTTAAGAAAAAGCATTTCGATTTCGGATTTGATAAGTACTTTTAGTCACAAAAAATCTCCCCTTGCAGGTGCGCCATAAATTAGCCACGGTCGGCTTATATCGGTAAACTTATGCTTGTTATTTCAGTCAGTGAATAAACTTGAGCAAATGTACCTACTGATACATTTTCAAGATATTTACAATATCATTGATCAATCCTCCCTTTATCAAGGAAGATTTTATCCCAGCATTCTATTTAAATTATATTTTTTTACTTAAGGAAAGATTGAAAATTTGGGTCTTTTACAATCCCATCCACAGTGAAATAAAGTGGATTTTGTACTTGACTCCTGTGCAAATTGTTACCTAAAAATTATAGTAACAGTATTCTTTTGCGTTCGGAGAAAGGGAGGAAGGAGTGGGACACTTGGCAAACAATGGTGACCCTCTGCTGAGTGCTCTCGCTTCTTTGACCTCCAGTCTTAAGGGATTAAGAATGGTATTCCCCAGCCCTTCTCGATGCCTTTAAACTGCATTTTGTACCCTCTCCAGTTTTTGGAAACATATGTGTATTAAGACTGATTTTCCGTTAGAAGATTTCCCGCGGCTTTCCTGTTTTATTGCTCTTCTGCCATTGCTGGTACTTCGATGACATTTTTAGCTAAAATAGAGTTTAGTTTCCCTTTCGCATTCGTTTGGAAGAGTCCTTGCAGTGTTTTGTGTTAGCTTGCAGCCAAAAAAGAGTATTTTCTGTAGTTCGCGTTTGAGTCTCGTGAAAGTTTTACCAAGAGTTCTTTTTCCTACCATACATTCTTTTTGAAGAATATTAGTTTATCCGTCATATTATTCTCACTTCAGCTCTAAAATTCTGTTTAAAATATTTGCGCTGAAACTTGAGGAGGGAGTGAATGCATTTGATTCCTTTTCATGGGATCATCATATTGTTCTATCGTACATACATGTACCAACAAACGTTTTGTGAATAGTGATTTTTACTTACGCTGTAGTGACGTTGATTTTCCTAAGTTGTACAGATAATGTATTTGGCCATATTTACCAGTGGACAGGAACATTTTCTATACATTCACATGAAGCGCTGTAGATACTGTAACGCTTTACTTTATTTTTGCTATTACCAGCGTTAATATTCTTGGTGACATTAAATTTTATTGACATTGATTATATATTTAAATTATATTAATTGAATATTAGTAAAAATTGCTGAAGAAGAAAAGAATAAAATCAGAGGAAGAATATGGAGCAAAGAAAAAGACAATATTCAATGTTTTTAAATACTTCATTGCTAAAATGAATGTGAACAAGGCAGTGCGGGAAACGAGTGCAGCAAAGAGGTGGGATTCACAAATTCACTTCCGGTTAATGTATATGTGTAGATAAAATTTCAGAGGAGAAAAAATCGCAAAATCTACTTAAAATCATTAACTTTGGCTGGCTTTCATTGATTTCGGTTCACTGTTAAGCAGTTTTACTCAGCCGCCGAGAATCAAAGCAGGAGGTGACTACTCTCAATATGAAAGTCAAGAACTAAAGTTCTGTTCAAGATATCATCTCGAAACAAACTGTAAATAAAAATTTCAACGTTTTTCTCAATTTCCTTTGCAACGAGTTCTTCGTCACATAAACAAAAAGTTTTAGGTGACGTATTAATTAGACTGCACGACCAAATTTTTCGAAAGTTACGTTCCAATTTCATAATTTTTTACAAAGACGTGATTACGCGAAAATTAATCTCATGTGATTTTTATGCGTTCGGATGATGCAAAGAGCAATCACAGAAAAAAGCAGCATTTTATGTTGTGTTGGAAGCGAGTAATGGCATTTTCAAACATGTTCACAGGTGAAAATTGCTGCTATTCATTCAATATTTGCTTTAAGCTTTGTTTCTTTTGACATAAAAGCATAAAATCTTCATCACTATGTTGATAAAGTCGTTCTCATTCAAACTTCATCAGAATTAAAGTAGAAATCGACCATCGTAAACTATGAATCTTAATTTTATCCATCCGAATCTGATGCTCTGTGTAAAGGAGAGCCGGCGCAAGGCATTTTGTTTCCCCCGTAAGGCAATACTGCCAGGTTTTCTGGAGCTGGGAATAGAAAGAAATTATATTTTTAATATCTTTGCATTTAGGCCATGCGTTAGACACATTGTGCTAAAGGCAGCGTAACATTAAGGATAAATTTAGTTTGCAGTATCTGACACTTCCACTAGCCTATTATAGATCTACTGGATTGTGGAATACATTCTTACATGTACGACTTTAAATTACTTTATTGACAACTGTTAACACAAAAATTTAAAAAGTTTGAAACAACATCAGAAGAGAACAATGAGAGATTGAGTATAGATATATAGAGGCACAAAACAGATAGACACTGTCATATCCCTATAATAATTTCCAAATAAATGAATGTAATGAAATCTTTCACATAACCAAGGACACAATTCTTGAGAGTTAACACTCTTCCATATCTCTCTTGTGGACTCTACATAAAGAGATAATTTAAAAAGAGAGATATTCCTAGCATCACATAAATCGCATTATAAATGATAAGGATGGCATCATTTAAAATATATGTTAATCTACAAGCGAAAGCTCCAAAGGTTAAACAACTATGAAAACATCAAATGAAAACTTTAGAGAAGAATTAATTATCTTCCTTCAATTACATTCATTTAATTGTAGAGAACTTAGGAAATATGTATATGTCTATGTTTTTACTCAGCAGAAAACACTCTCACAGCTAAATTCTCTCTTTTTCTGCTGAGTGTACCTGATGATGGCTGTATGACGAAAACAGTCGTAAATAAAAATTGTGCAAATAACACGAAATTCGCTGTCTAATTTATTAAAATAATGTTTCACGAAGTACTGTCAGATCATATTAATTGTTATTCCAAGGGTATATTCTCTCATTCATTTTGGCATTGTTTGAAAAGTTATGCACAGTCTGTTAGAAAATTTACGGAAATTATCGCTTCATTATCACTTCCATTAGCAAAGGCTAAAAGTTCATCACCTCAAACGGCTAGCATTGTTTTTTTAGCAATTTTGAATCAGAACTTTTGCTGAAACCTGCATTAGAAATCAAACTGAAAATTTAATACAAAACCCAATCTCATCAATTCTTAAGTTATACAACATACAATTACGTTACCATTCAGATGGAGTAGAAGTTGACCATTGCCGGCCCCCTTCAGAAAAGGAAATACTGGACTAATTCCTTCCCAAAAGAGATAGGATAGTTTGGTGGGTAATCGGAATTCGTATTATTAAAATCATGAAAAAAATACTGATTTTTTAAAAATAAAGTTTTATTAATGTTATACTTTTTTACAAGTATTAACAGAAACATTTCTTTCGGCAGTTCAACGTTTCTAGCATTACATGAAATAAAACATGAAACTACATTATTTTTATGAAGCTCTAACAATACCTCTTTCCAAAGGAAAATTATATTATGAATTTCTAAGTTTCCAGTATTCAGAAAATACACTTTATGACATAAGTTTCAAGACTCACAGGATAC
>KZ308836.1:640421-675727 GCA_000376725.2 Ladona fulva
TAGGACCATTGTTTCTAATTTAATTTTGTAAAAGAAACGACCTCTGCAAGTCATGAAAACATAATTTACGTATATCTCTTATGGAAACGTATTTTGTGCTCCTGAGTTCGAACCCAGGCCTTTGAAGAGATGAGAATAGTTTTCCTGAGGGTTTCAGCATCGTAGAAACACAATGCAGTTTGTTTCAGACCTCTAAGTGAAGACTTTTCGGAGATAATTAGGGGGACGAACAGACATTTGCTATATATATATATACACACACATACACACATATATATATACATACATACATATATATATGTGTGTGTATATACATATATTTATGATTAGCTCATCTTTAAATAAAATCTATAGCTGCAATGAAATCTCGCGAACTTCACTTTAAATTGGTGAAACATAACTTAAAATTGGTAAACCATTGGCACTGAGAACTGCTCAGATATGTTATGAATGGTACAAGAGGTGTCACTTACCCTTTAATCCACAAATCCTATTGAGAATCTTCGCTCGTAGAGTATCAAATATCAACGGTCGATCACCAATATTCTGCCGAAAAACCACTTCTTCACCACAAGGACCGCAATCCGCACCTTCAACCTCTCCGCCTTCTCGCCTCACATTGAGATCGCCACTTCCTGCACTTCCCAAAGCCGTGTATCCTGAAATGCAGGATGGCCAACATTACGTTGTGCTGGAATTCCGTAATGAATTAAATTATTTCTTTGGGTTCGAAGAGCATAGAAAGTCATACACATCATTCATTCATATTGTCGCTAATTCATGCACATCATTATATGATGCGGATACTTCACATGACTTATTAATAGCTACTGCGGTATCAGTTATAAGCATTGAAAGAGAAGAAAATAAAGACGTAATTTTCAATTTTAATGGTCTATAAACGTTGAATAGAAAATGCTTTCAGTGCCATGAAAAAAAGTTCACCTGTTTGATTCAGAATAAATGCCGGGAAAGTCGTATTGCTTGTCAAAGTTGACTTTTGAAATTATGACATTTCGAGAGAAAATAGACTAATTAGATCGGCTGATGAATATTTCTAATACTCCTTCTCCGATATTACGTATTTAACTCAGTAATAAGTGTCCGCGTCACTTCACGCCGTAGGTTTGTGAACCTGGAAGTTGTCTGCAGATTCTAACAACCGAAAGTGAATCCCTCGTAGAGTAAGGATGTATCCTTATTCCAAGGAATCCCCGGATCGGAAGGGACAGGAAGGCCAATATTGTAGTTAATAATTGCGTGTCGACCCACGAAAGTTGAACTTGTTAAGTAATTCCTGTGGCATTGCCGAATGCAATTTTATTATCTGACGACTGTGTTTCTTTTTCTACTCAAAGAAATAATTCTTCTTAGATATCTTAATTACTAATTCTGCGGAGGAGAAATTAAATTTTTTCTAACAACTAACTCAATCAAATTGTCCTTTCATTTGTCTTCTTCGTGTTTTTAATTAGCCAAAGTTAGCAAATTCTTGAATAGCCCATTCTGTGGAAATGAATTTTTTTCATTACGAAAAGAGGTGATTTTCGGTTAATATTTCCTCTGAGCAATAAAGAAGAAATAAAAATGCAGCCGTTACATTTTCCGATTGGTTTTTATGCGACTATTTCCCCAAAACACTCTTATTAAAACAAATCAAACGATACATTTGTTAGTTAAGGCGATTCTTGAATGAGTACGATTGATTTTTCAAAGTGTCGTTATATCTTATCGTCATTCTGCCTAAATTGAATTTCAACGGACATTTAACCTCAGAGAGACATTTACTGAAATACCGTTTAAGCCGTCTTTCGACGTGTGGCTTGAGGCATAAACACCTAAAATTCGAGTTACCTCTTTAGCTTATTGTTGTCGCGTATCTTTCGCGGAAAGAATGAGTCCCTAAAACGACTTGTCCTCGCATTTATTTATCTTATTTTACGCTCAAGTAGCCGAAAAGGTTGCTTAATCACTATTAACGTACTTGCTCTCAATTTATCAAGCAATCTCCTTTCTTTCGAGGATTCCCAACCTGCGTCTGAGTGCATTTTCGTAAATGAAAACTTTAATCATTCTTCCGGCACATTTCTCGATTTATACTTCAATTTCTTCCGATTTAGAATTGAAAAAAGTTGCAAGCCAAAGAAATGAACTTTATATGCACTTCTATTGGAAGATTTTCCGTCGGAAGGAAAAAATATCGGTTCGTAATACTCTGTTGGCCTCTATAATAATGTTTATATTTCTCATTAACATCTAACGGGGAAGTGACTGAAATTAACTTTCTAAATTTGCTTCAGTGTTTTCTCTATGGAGACTTAGAGATCTTAATGAATATAAAGTGCAAATAATTCACTGCTTTTTGTAAATTTCTTATCTCGCGCAGGCATTTCGAAGCTGGGAAATTGGTTTCCTACTATGGCCAAGGGTCCAAACGACAAATTAAAAATTACAACTACATGACTTTCTGCTAGGATAAATGTATAAATTGACTGGAGATTCAGCCCTTCGGCGCTGCAGTCAGTTCGTGTTACGGACCTCCTTTCCCTAATGTGGAGTCTGTTTCCCTTCCCTTGAGGCACAATGCTTATTATCACAACTCGCTCGAGGTGTAGCTCTTTTCTCTGACTTTGCACTCTCGAGGATGCCACTTGAATGAAGATTTTGTAAGCAGTGACCAGCTAATCGGTGCAAGAAAGACTTCCCTTTCTTAGGCGTCCAGATACGATAGCGTTTGATGACCATACATAACTCTCAATTTATCAGGCAATATTCGCTTAATCTCCTTTCTTTTAGGATTCCCAACATGCATCTAAGAGCATTTTCGTAAATAAAAACGTATGGATGGCGGTGTATGGCAATGGTGTATGACAGTCGGTGTATGGATGGCGGTGTACGCCTGGTAGTGTATGGCTTGTGGTGTATGGTTGGTGTTGAGTGGAAGGTTGAGTATGGCAGTCGGTGTATGGTTGGTGGTGTATGGTAGTCGGTTTATGAATGGCGGTGTATAGCTGGTGGTGTTTGGAAGTCCGGGAATGGATGGCGGTGTATGGTGGGTGGGGAATAGTTGGAGGTGTATGGTTTTTGGTGTATTGTAGTCCAAGTATAAATTGTGGTGTATGACTGGTGGAGTATAGCAGTTGATGTATGGTTGGTGGTGTATGGCTGGTGTTGTATGTCAGGTGGTGTTTGACAGGTGGTGTATGTTGGTGGTGTGTGTTTGGCGGTGTATGGCAGGATCTGTATAGCAGTCGGTGCATTTATTCCTCACCTAATCTATCTTTATGATATTTTCCACAATGGTGTTGTCTTCAAACCAGGGGGATAGATTAATTTTTGTTAGTCGATTGGGGTTGGATGTAGTAATGTCATACCTTTTCTTCCCTATTTGGCACTTCCCAATAAGTGTGTCACCTTCAAACCCAAAACATAGATTTAGAATTGGAAATTGTCGCAAGTAGCCATAGGTGTACGGCAGGGGTTTATTATTACTTTACCTTATATACCCTATATTAAGCTTGCCGCATGCAAGCAGATTTTACTCGTGTATATGAAAAGCAAAATGTCGGTCCTTCCCCCTCTATATCAAAAACGGCCTGATATAGAAATATGAAAAAAATATGAAATACCTCAATACCATACACCGTCTGCCATAGTTCTTTTCTTTTCAGAATTAAATGGGAGATAATGGTCCTACGAAATTGAGATGAGTGTCAAAGGAAAGAAATTATTATAGATTCTTATTTAAGTCCATTAATATCGTCAGTGTTGATTCAGAACCTATCCATGGTACTCAGCATCATCGTAACTGTTTGCCACAAAAGAGAAGTGTTGTCTTTCTTAGCTGCTCACTGCTCGGCTTACAATATCTTCATCCTAGAGATTGTGATATTCCCGGACCTATAATTGAAAACTCATCGTCTCCCGAGTTAGTTTGGTCTTCAGCATATTATAGTATATACACTCGTGTGTGTACGACCTTTAAATACAAAATTTCATTGAAGAAAATCTAGCGTTTATAGTCTAAAATCCAGCGTAAGTAAACAAGTGTTTTGTCGACTTATACGCGAGAAAAGAGCGATGGTTATCCAGAAAGTTCTAACCGTTTCAAAATAAAAACGATTTGCAATTTTAAAATATGAAATTTTTTTATAACACGCATATTTACTCGGCAATTTATTTAATTCCTTTAACACATAATTTTTAGTTATATTTTAATTGAAAATAGTTTTCATTTCCTATACATACGTCTAAAACGAACATAAAAATGCATAGTTGGATAGCCCTTTTACAATCAATAGGCAGCGTAAAATGTGATTTAAGTTTCAAATGGATCGTGAGGATTAAATATATTGATCATACAAGTGCAAAATATCGAGAGATCGAATCTGGTCAACTTCATAGTATCCTAAACATTGCTTTAATCTTGAATTATTCTGAATTATTGTTAACTTATTCAGTCCAAAATTGTAGTTACAGATTTTTAACTTTTCGTACTTATTTCTCGGAACTATATGTTCCTTAATAGTCCATATGTTATAATTAAAATTAATTCACCGGAAGAAGCTTTGCAAAGTTTAATATTTACGAAAAGAATAGGGTCGACTTCTACACGAGATACGTAAAAAACGGAAACTTTAAGTCGGGGGATTGACCTATACACGAAATTATCCTGTACAAGAGTCCGTACAATATATCCTCAGAAATAAATCAAAGCATTTCACTGATTGTACTGTTAGTTAAGTTTGCCCTAGGAGGCTGTACAAATAGTCATTGGCATTACTTTACCTCTCGAAGAATTTAATTGCGAAACATTACTCTATATTGAGCTCTAATTGTCAATCATCGCACTTTTTCATATATTTATCTAAATTGTTCGACAGGGTAATTCTATCATTTAAACCTCTTATTTCCCTATAAATTACCGTGTCGTTCGCAAATATCCTAATTCACTATCAATATTACTGCTTCGGTCGTTGATGTACTAAAAATATTAACGGTCAGATTACTATGTCTTGTGGTGAAATGATGGAATGGTTTGGGTGGAAGATGTTTGCAGTACTATAAAAAGAAATATCAATAAAGCAATACTAGGTTAATTGATAAAGACTGATTTGAAGAGAATAAATATAATTCTATTATTTTTCACCAACTGCATAAATCATTCAAGCAATTCTGAGGAGTAATATGTGAAAATGACGTTGATAATCGAAAAGTACTGTTATCTTCGTTTTTATGCAACCAAATAACCAAGTCATGGAATATTGTTTTTTTTATGAGTTGGACTGATCATTTCGCAATAGAGAAGAATGTAATCATTTTGCCGTCATAAAGTGTTAAACGCAACTTCTAAGAAATCGGTCTTTTCCCTGTATAAGATAGCATAAGAAAAAAAGGGTTTAACCCTTTTGCTACTGTTTAGATTTCTGGACTACTGGAGATTTCCTCTGCAAGCAAACGAATGTCGTGTATAGACGACGCAGGTGCAAGCTTATTCTTCAAGAAGTATAGCATCCTGGTATATTTTTTGGCTCCTTTCTGACTTTAATCAGGGGTTTCCTTACTCTTCTCCGGGCAACTGCATTGATCTTAGGGCTAATGCGCAGCCCATTTGACAGCATGGGGCCGCGGTTATATGTTATTGCAGTTGTTTTGTTAAAGAATGATTTGTTGCTCTTTCAGTCAGTATATCCTTAGAGTTGAGCATCTCATATTTCGCTTGTAGTTTACAGCTTTTAAACGAAATTTTTGTCTTAATATTAACGTATTTAGAGAAAATAGTAGATATTTAAATACCATTACGGTAGATCTCTAAATATGTTAATATCAATAGCAGAGTTTCGATTAAAAGTTGTACGTCATCAGAGAGGCATGGGATTTTCACCACGAAAGACATATTGGCCATGTGTGCAACAAATTATTCCTAGCAAAATAACTGCAACAATATTTAGTTTTACTAAGCCCATGCTGCTTTAGGGGCCATAAACCTCCCGAGAGCCCAGCTGTGAAGGGTCCAAGAGGGTAACTAGCTAACCTTTTCATCGCATCTACCTACAATACGCTTTATAAAATCGAGCTTTATAAAATCCGCAGATGTTTCGAATGTGTGCTCCTGTTTAATTTATTCGTAAAGGTGATTTAGAGATATTAAACTGGGTCGACTTCATTTATATTCATTCCACTAATTTCGTACTTGTGGCTCTGACGCGATTGTTTCCTTTTTTAAGACTTAGATACTAATTGAATGAATACTTAATATCATTCTCGGGTGAAAAGGAATCTAATATAGAAAAACGAATTGATCTCACGTACTTGAATCTAAGTGATTATAACTAATATCTTATGAAGTGCAAATACATAGTAAAATATGTTGCAATGAAGACTTTGCAATAGCTAATTCCTTCCTCTACGAATCTATTCTACTTTGGAAAACGGGTAAGGGTGACTTTGCGCAAGATGGTGCACAACCAGGAAAAATCCCAAGTAAGAATGGACTTGAAAAAAGTCTGACGGGACCGGTGTAGGAGGCACGGAGCACTTAACCGGTAGGGAGCACTGTACAGTGAGCGTTCACTGAACCTATGTAGCGATCACTCAACATGAAGAATACGGGAAGGTACGCATAGCGCGCCTCAACCCCACGTTTTCTACGGGTATGCACTCTGCACTAGACTATGTAGTTAACACAGACAAAATACATCTAATGTTATCAATATATTTTGTGAATTATAAATATTTTCATGTATATTTGTTAAAAAAAATTCGTTTATTGTACTTTCCATTAAAATAGAACGTTAAAATATACGTAATCGTTAGAAGATACAGTTTCCTATCGTATGGGGTAAGGAGTTTCGTCATAGTGGCCCCAGGTTCGATGCTAGGACAATTCTTGTAAACGAATTTTCAGAAATTAGTTTAGGGTATTTACCGTTAAGATAGAACGTTAAAATTCAGGACATCGATAGAATATACAGATTTTTCTGTATCCATCCAACTGTAGGCATCCAACCAATGATCAATTTAGAAGTTCTTCAACTTATATGTGAGCTAGACTCATTACCTCTATCCAATTCCGAATTATAGCAATTTTGTTTTTCGGAAGGCGTCTTGAAATAATTATAAAAAGCCACTCGAGGTAAACCTTATAGGAGAAATTTCATACGTCCTGTCATCAAACCAAGTAAACCTGTGGTAGAATTCCATTATATTACGGTCTTAAAATTTCTCTAGTACCCATCGTTTGGCTTTGATGAAGAAATCGTATCGGGAAGTACCTCAAATTATTATCCGAATTTCCTGTACATCTTACGGAGAAATACTTAATCCGCCTTGGTGTCGAACCAAGGATCAGTTTAGGAGTTCTTAAGCTTGGATATAAAACACAACCAAAAATACTCTTTATTTGCCGAAATATAGCAATTTCGCTTTTTGGTAAGTAGCCAGAAAGAAATTTTGAAAAAGACTTCCTGTATATCCCTTACCCACTAGGGCAAAAATCTTTACGGCATACGATAAAAACTGTATATTCTATCGATGTCGTGAATTTTAACGTTCTATCTTAACGGAAAATACCCTAAACGAATTTTTTGTTTTTGTATTTGAATATATTTACTTCATTGTTCATTGTGAGTTCATCGTAATGATGCATAATATACGATCTTAAATAATCACGCTACTTAGAAACCATTCCGTGTTCTTCTAATTACTATTTCTTAAAAATTACATGTTAAGTGTCTCGTACCCAGGTTAAGTGTACATCGCCCAGCAGGCAGGGAGCACTGTACAGTAAGCGCTACCTTCACAACGGTTCACAGAACAGTGCTCCCTACCGGTTAAGTGCTCCGTTCCTCCTACACCGGGAATCGAATCTGGGTCTCCCAATTGCTGGTCGGGTGCTCTGTCCGTTGAGCTATCCCGGCACAACATTTCTTCAAGTCATTCGGGAGACTTTGAGGGCAAGGACTTTGCGATTTCGTCCACATGGTGGCATCGTTCGCTGTCGCGGCTTCATAGAAGCACCGGCCACACAAAGTGATGGAAAGGATACCCCCTTCAGGTTGGAAACACGGGAAAACGGGTAAGGGTGACTTTGCGCAAGATGGTGCGCACCCAGGAGAAATCCCAAGGAAGAATGGACTTAAAAAAAGTCCGACTGGACCGGGAATCGAACCCGGGTCTCCCAATTGCCGGTCGGGGGGAGACCCGGGTTCGATTCCCGGTCCCGTCAGACCTTTTTCAAGTCCATTCTTCCTTAGGATACCTCAAAGTAGGTATAAAGTTCCCTGTGCGTTTTAAATGGAGGAATAGTTAACCCTCCCTGGCATTTAACCAAGGTAAATTTAAAAATTGTTAAGCCTCAATATAAAATATAGCCACGATTTCTATTTATTTGCCGAATTTAAGCTATTTAGAAAATTCGAAAGTGCCCCGGAAACAAATTAAAAAGCTTTGGTTCTTTCACGGCGAATATGATGAATAAATTCCTCTCGGGTTGGTGGAATACACCAACTTAACCCGGCTGGGAACCCGAGAGGAATTTATTCAAATTAAAAAGCTGCCCAGTGTAAATGAAATGGGCGAAACTTGATGCGTCCTAGCATCGATCCCATGGTCACTAGGAGAAAAGTCTATACTGTATGAGATAGAGAACCAAACCTTCTAACGATATCGTGATTTTCAACCTTCTGTCTATCGAATGTTTTAAAAACTTCGCTGTGTATTTAAACGGAAAAAGTATCTGTTTTGGGACCCCTGGGATCGAACCCATAACATCCAGGATCAGTATCCCATTTTTTCCAGAGAGAGATGCTCGGGGTCTTTAAGTGAAAAAATCACCAGGTGAATGACGCTTTTCGTTTAACCTCAGATTTTGTACCTACATATGATACAAACTCTGAGGCCAAAACGAAAACCGTCACAAACCGTATGGTTTTTCTGTGAATAGGCTCCGACAATCTCACTAGAGGAAAATTGAGGTTTCGATCCTTGGATTCATGGGTTCGATCCTAGAGGGCCCCAAAGAGAAGTATTTGTTCCCAAAAGGATGCATTAAATTGTTTTCGAGAAACATTTTGAGACACTCCCTGTTAAGATACGGATTTAAGTTTAAGCTGTAGTTAGAGGAGGTAATTTTCTAACGAGTACTGCAAAGACATCTCCGGAAATGGCCATAGGTTCGACGCTAAGTCGTTGAAAAGAATTCCCGGGTTTTGTAAACATAAATTCTAAGAGATAACCCTTTAATTTCATTATCTAAGGGGACTACAAATCTAATAGACACATGTTTACAGGGATATCGGAGTCTTCGTATCGCGCGTCCCGATTAGATTTCGTCTCAACATATTAGTGATGTAGAGGTTTCAAAACACTCCGTAAGCCGTCTTTTGGCAAGCGGAACTCGCGCTCAGAGACAAACGGTAATCCGGAGCTTCCCGTTTGTCTCTGAGCGCGAGTTTCGCTTGCCGAAAGACGGCTTAGGGAGTGTTTTTAAACCTCTAATTCATATACAGCCGTGTTCCAACCTTCTCTTTTTCTTACACATCAGTGATGGTTGAAATGTGATTATTTCTTGGCATAAGCAGATTTTCGTTTTTTTCTAGGTTAGTGGCAGAAGACACTTTGGCGTTGCGCATTTTTAATATTACGTACATACATACTTTCTCAAACGATTTCTGCTTGAAACTACTGGAATAGTTAAAAGTGGAGGTAACAAAATTGCATAGACAACAATATCAAGGTCATTGGTTTTGAGGCAGGCCGCTTCCTTTTCACTGTGAGAGTTACTTTGAGGTGAACCACTGGAATTATTCAAACAGTCCACTTAGATATAAGTGACTGCAACGCGATATGAGGAGAAAAGAGATTACTATACCATTACCAAGGAAGTCATTACTAAACCCCGATTCCATACACCATACGCCGGCGTACTAATGTAATGCAAGGAACTTCATCGTAAACTAAGCGAACGCATCATAAACTAAGCTGTCTCATCTTTCACTAAGCGAACTCATCATAAAGTAGGCGGACTCATTATAAATTCAGCCAACTCATCATTAGTTAAGCGAACTCATCGTAAACTAAGCAAGCTAATCATTAACTAAGCGAAACAACTGACGATATAGAGATGCACGATTTAACTTATGTAATTACATAGCAAACCACCAGTGGCGTATGGCAGGGGACGCGTTAAACCAACCATCCTTACCTAATCTTGTCTGTTAGCTTCTTTAATCCTCTCCGGAAGGAATGAGCAAAATTAATTCTCTTTAAGAAATTAAACCTCTAGAAGATTGTGCTCGTTGTTTAATGAAATATCTTTATTCAACTTCGTCAAATTACTGAATTGATGGATTTTCGAATAGCTTCCCTCGATGATCAGATCTCTTACTTATGTGGTGACGCAACGGGCGGCACAGTGGCGCGATGCTGCTACCGCCTGAGCAATTTCTCGGCGAGGGCTCAGGTCCTCGCGGGTATGGGTTCTTGCCCTGGGGGCTTTATTAAGAAGGCCGAATAACAATCAAAAGAAACCTTAATGAAACAACTGAAACTCCGTGCTCCTCACTCCTGAACCGTCTCTCACCGAACCCTCCGCCCCGACTGCCAGCGACGACTTCTCCGGATCCCTTGCCCTGTCCCGTTAGCCCTTGTTTTCCCTTCTGCGGGAAATCCCACCGCGGATTTCCACCCAAGCTATGGGTGTTGACCCCGGGGCTTTCCACTCATTACCCCTTGAGGCCTTCCCGCCCCGAGCGGCAGCTGCCGCGACACTTAGAGCGAATTCTAACCGAGGGATTTTATCATAATTAACTATACTTAATAATACTTCTTAACGATATGCCGAACGTATTAAAATTTCGTGTACGATTATTTGCGGACGACTGTAAAATCTACAGCGTTATAAAATGGAATTCCGGTGAATTGATAATTGATATTGATGAATTTAATAAATGGGTCACCTCGAAAAAAATTTTAATCAAGAAAGGTAAATATAAAGCAATTATTTTTAATTAGATCAATCTAATATTTCTATTATACCTTTTAATTAGCGCTAATTCCAGTATTCCTATAATATCGGCTGTAATGTTTTAGGCAAGGAAAATGAAATTAAATACTTGTGTGTTAATTTCAGTCGAGATTTAATTCCAATGGAGTCTCCTTTCTGCACGATTTCATATGAAACCGAAAGAGTCCCTCTTCTCGAGCACACATTCCCATAGCGACACAAATCATTCAGTCCATTCTACAGCGATCTTAACTTCCAATCCTATAACCATCTCCTCTTCTAATTTGAAGAAACTCAACATTTTATGTTTGTTTCGAAACTAAAGCGACAAACGAATGTCTTTGTTTCTTAGAAAAAACTATGGAAAAAGGGATTTATTGGGTTAATGGAAGTCTTCTGGGGCTTTCACCGTTAGCCAGTGTCATGCAGTCGGTTGGATGGGCCTTAATGTTCTAATCCGGACCCTTTCTTGGCTTCGGAACTCATTGGCGACACGAGGCAACAGGGGGACCTATACAAAGCTGACCGCGTGGCATATGATTTAAAAGTTACAAAACATTCAACAGGCCACAATTTGTTATCTTCGTCATATCACTCGTCCAAAGAGATCTACAATAGTCTTTCTATCGATGTTCTACGATTAAAATTAACGTCTGCTATGCTTTCATTAGAAATAATCCGGTGACGCATTGAGAGGTTGCTTAACCAAAGTCCCATTGGCGAGGGGCTTAAAAAATTGAGGGAAACCTCTGTTCAAAGATACATTTTAATAAATAATGTATGACAGATAAAAAATTGAAGTGGAAGTATCGAAAATAGGATTGCATTACAGATTAGCATATTTCAGATTCAAATGTGAGGGCGTTGTCCGAGAAATCTGCGGGAAATAGTATTGAAATCGTAAGAATTACATCTTTTTAGCAATGAACAAGCCCGCGTTTAATTTTTGCATAAAGTTTTCCCTGTACTGGGTCTATTTTAAATTGCAGAGAGCCTTGATCGTGTGCAATATTTATGAAATCGTGAGAATTAGGATAGCAAGATAATTTGGACTATGGCCGGTTTCTGTAGCGCTGAATAAAATTTATTCTCCGAGTTAACTGTATATCCGACGGAAGTGGTTAAATTAAAGTGGACGCAGAACGTCGATCAAAAGAAGCTTGTAGATCACTTTGGACGAGTGATATGACGAAGATAACAAATTGTTGCCTATTTCAAATGTTAACAACTATTAAATCATATTCCACGCGGTCAGTTTTGTTTGGGTGCACCCCTGGTGCGAAGGTCGGGTCGCCAATGAATTCCGAAACTATGAAAGGGACCGGATTACAAAGGCAGACTTTCCAACCGACTACCTGCCCCTAAATACCTGCGAATACCACAAGAAACTGCCATGTACCAATTCTTTTAGTGGTTCCTAGTGAAACGCATGGCAAATCCTCAATTGTTTACTCGGCTTATAAACTATTATAGTATAAATAAATGTGAACTATTAACTCATAATGACAATATACTCTGTCAGCATGAGGAATACGCATAATTGATTCTTACTGATGTTTTGTGACTAATGTCAGCTGGAAAGAAGGTCGCGGCGCGGATACTGACTAATATGAGTGGAACATTGATAGATACACTATTGTCGCAAATCAGTAGTTCTTGAAATTATAATTATTGTATTAATGGATCTTATTATCCCTTGAACTTCTGCTAATGACTATTTTTCCTTAAAAATTCCCGATGTTGATCTGTGCGATCCTTCCAAATCGAATCTGACGTTTCGAGCTGATGTTTTATCGTATCGGCTGACCGTACGTATATTTTAAATAAAAATTAAAAGGAACAGGTCGATTCCGAGGGAAACAAATCTTAATGAATCAAAATGAAGATTAAGTGTAATTAGCTTTTACTACTGTTCCATTAGAAACAATGCTGTGTACAGTACGAAATCTACGCGATTTTGTACTAGTACAAGATTGCTATAGAAATCTATTATTTATAATTACGAGATTAGGAACCACACAAATGAATAGAAACCACTTAATAAATGCCGAAAAGACGAAATCTACCATACAATAAATATAGAATTCTCTATATATTTCATATAACTGAGCGTTCCTATCGTTTTCCATCATAAGTTATGTCAAAGTAAGTGCTTTCTACGTTACCCCAGGGAACTCATCATAACATTATCCATAGTATTATCCAAACTAAAGCTTCATAAATCTATTCGGCCTTATCATTTTCGAAGCGAATTAATCGTAAAACTATGCCTTTTCTACATTATTAAAGCTATTTTATCATAAAACTAAGCGTACTTATCGTTTTCTAACGGTACTCATTAATAACTAAGCGGTCCTATCATTATTTAAGCCACATCTATCTAACTAACAAGATGGTGAAATAACATCGCTCTCTAACCTTTTCATCGCATCTAACTACAATGCGCTCTGTAAAATCGAGCTTTTTAGCTGCTTTGCAAATTTTTGGAATCTGTGTACTGATGTTTAAGTTATTTGTAATAGTTTTTCATAGATGTTCCACTGAGTCTACTACACTTATATTCATTCCACTAATTTCGTATGGGTGGTTCTGTCTCAATTCTTTTCATTCGAATATTTTGCCAATAGTCTATTCGGTATTTAGCATCATTCTCTGTTAAAAAGGAGTCCAATTTAGAAAAAAGAAAGTACCCCACGTACTGAATTTATCAATCTCTATGTTTTCACGCCTGTGGGCACATCCAAATACAATTCCTCCTGTTCAGCAAACCTAAAACCCTAATTATCTATATATATATAAAGCAGAAATTCTGTGGGTTTGTGGATTTGTGTGTATGTTTGTTTGTCCGCGATTGGAGTCCACACCGTTTGTCCGATTTGCATCAAACTTTGCGTACGTGTTCTCCATGAGCCGGAAGGAAGTACTGTCAACTTTTCATTCGCAAAATTTGCTGGGTTTGAACCAAGATCGTTCAGATAGATTTCCATAAGAAATACATGTAAAGTTCGATTTTATCGGGTACAGACTTTATTTCTTTTGCAAAATTAAATTAGAAGGAATATTCGTTTAAAGTCAAAATAAGTATCAAAAGAAGGGAAATTGAATACAGATTCTTATTATTGTCGTAGAATAAAGCTTTCGTTTCGGTATTACGAGAATTTAGATAAAATCTGCGAATATTTAGTGAAATTTTGAGGTTGTAAACAACCCGTCCCCCTGACGACCAATGCGATTGTTGATTCCGAGTTCAGGCGTTTTCCCATAATAATGCATTTGTATTTTGGCCCATTTAGAAGCAAATGACGATATGAAGAGGATGAAAATTTTCAGAGATTTTAATTATATCAGTCACGAACAATTTGTAGTGATGAATTAAAACATGCGTAGCACCGTAATAAATTAGTGGAGATGTAGGAGCAACTTTTTATTTATCAATTCGGACTCTTGACAGTTATACGATTAAAGTTACCAGTATCGGAAGTTGAAAATCTTGCAAACTTAACTATTACTTTGAGACATGTTAATAATAAGAGGGAAATTCCATAATGATTCACATTTTTATTGTTGATTGTAGATATCGGCCTCGAAAATTGATTAGAAATTTTTTGTTTTCTATAACCTGTCCCGTTGGACTAAACTACGAGATGATGCGAGATGTTATTTTCTTTTATATACCAATAGGTATATTATATTTAATTCGACATCTATTTTCCCCGTTGAGAATCAACGGGCACTTCAGCTAGTTTCCTATAAATTCTTCCCGGTTCTCATATTATGATCTTTGCCTCAATGTAAATGTGAATAACTAATCATTAATTGTTTGTTCGTTTTCTGGGAATACTTTTTAATATCACGTTCGCTGAGAAACGAAATACTTCTGAGATACAAACTCTGAGGCCAAAACGAAAACCGTCACAAACCGTATGGTTTTTCTGTGAATAGGCTCCGACAANTTAATTTTAATTTAAAATACCAGAAATTTGCCATTTAACGAAAGCTCTGATAAATAATTAATTTGATTAAAATGAGTCTATGAGAAAATTAGCTTTCTAATGATTCACAAACTGATATTAAACTAAGCAGAATATAAAATTATCCCCATTTTTATATAAATAAACTTTGTAACTACCGAAATGTATACAAGCATGAAAAAATCTATTTAGAAAAGAAGACAATAGTGTACATAGTTCCGTAATGAAATGCTAAGAATTAGCTAACAGTTAACAGTTCGCAAGCCATGAGCTCAATTGTAAGATAATAGCATGCAATTGGAGCTAAATTGATAGCATATATCATAATTGAATAGCACAGATGTCATCATTCTCTTACATAGCAGAAATCACCTCAAGAATAATGCAGATTGGTATATTGAGGTTTTAACGGAACTATCTAAGGAAATATTTAATTAATTTTATATTAGGATTAATGTTATTGCAACAGTTATTTAATAATGGTGGAACAATTACTATATATTCAGTTTTTAAGATAGCTGTGGAATATTTTTCTATATGAAAAAATAAAAGTATTTTTGGGTTTAAAGCAAGTTTGAAAATCTTATTTATAACTGGAAATACAAAAAACAATTCGCCTGTGCTTAAGTTAAGAATGACTTTAAATCATGGATGATGACATTGTTAATAGGAAGAGGGTCTAAAACGGCATCGATCATAAGTGAAAAGTTCCAATTTTATCCTACAAGGAGAGGCATAAACTCTTAAGAAAAATAAATTAAAATACGTATATAGTTGAACACGGTAAAGTCAACCTTCAATTCGAAAACGAAGGCTTATAATTGGTGATTATTTGCATGCCCATAACATGTTAAAAGAGAATTATTTGTGCAATTCCAGCTGCCCTGTCTTAGTGAAAATGCAATAAATATGGGAAAGATTGTTACATATTGTTACAAATGAAACAAGTAAAAATCACATTAGTTTACAGTATTTCATAATTAATTCCGAATATAAGAATAATAGTTAAATTGAAAGACATTAGCAACTAATGGAGGCATTAGTTAATCAATTTCAAGCAAATCAGTGAACATATTAATAGGAAATTATGCTTGGACGTTCAAGTAGCTCGGAAAACGAGTTTATTTCGAGAAATAATTGAAACTACCCACCTCAAGGAAACGATAAAAAAAACTTAATTAAAACAGGCATATAGGTGATTTAATTTATGTGTCAATATTAAAAGAATAAGAAATTACCAAGTTTAAAATCATTCAAATGAATGCTGATATACGTCTACAATATGCTGTCAAAAGCTAAGAAATATTATGAAGAGTTCATCTAATATTTAACTTCCTAAAAATACAGTGTTAGAAAGTGAACTCCGACGTTCATCAATTTGTTGGTACCGAAATATCTCTACATATATTTATAATGAACAGCGAATTAAGATCGTAAGGAACTGCGGTGATATATCCTAGATAATCTTGACCATTAGAAAGAAATAAGGGCTGTTTCAAAGATACTCGTTACGATATCTAATTTTATGCGTTGTGTTTGTATGAGAGAATCACCAAGGGGAAATCTTATCTAAAAACTTAAAATATTCGAATTCCATGCGTAATAAATTAAGCTTAAAATAAACTTGTGCCAAGATTTGCGATTTCACCCTTGAAATAACTAGGGTGCAGCTTTCGAAAGTGTCAAATAGAGATAATACCATATTTTAAAATATATCTCATGGTAGCATATTTCCTCGCATTAGGTTAAGTTCTTTCTCTTCTTAAAAAGTTATAATTGATTTAACGGTATGAAAATTGTCCTTTATACTATGAAAAGTGTTACATTGTTCTGAGCAATGCCTATAACAATTATGGTAATTTCTTAAAACAGTTTCGTTCTTCAATTATTTTAGTATTGAAATCAAGCAAATACGGAAACGCATCAGAAATTGCACATTTTAAGAACTTTGATTGCTTCTGTTATAATTCTAAAGGATGGACTGTGATTAGCTCTAAATTGTTATTCAAAACTATGAACTATTCGTCAGATTTGTCCTCAGTGCGGACCCTTATCACCTTCTAATAATGAGATACGGAAATGGTATTTTTAATATAGGAAAATAATTTCCAAATCTTCTCTACGGATATATAATTTTTAAGGGAAATATAATATTCCTGTAATCCCAACTTTTATGGAAAATGTGTAGTACTTACAATAGGTGACACGCAACCCGTTAAAGGAGAACAGCTTTAAAACCAGCACTTTAAACGCAGTAGATTAAGAATAGATGAGGCGAAAGTCACTGATTTCGGAACAGAAATATAAAGCCTACAATTTGTAGAGAATGATTGTGGGGATAGTATGATTTTAAGAGGAACCATGTGAAAACTTTTGCCTCTGTTTCGCGTTAGAGATGATTTCAATTGTAAAATCAAAAACCGCAATAATTAATAGAAAATGGTTCATATGACTTTAAATAAACGTTATAAGTTTCCCTTTCCTCCTGAAGGAAGCGAAAGAAAACAAATTCAAGTGACTAATTACTTAAAGGACAGAGTCCACCTTGAACTTCGAAAGGAAAGGAAAAGAACAGAAGGTCGTTTGAGGGAATATGGGTCGAACTGTACTATTTGGAATAGATAAAGTCGCCTTCTTAGAGAATAACGTGACAGTGAAACGAACAGATAAGGAAAAGCAAAACAAAAATAGGCCTTGAAAAAAGATCGCTGTATATAAGTAAACACATTTTCACGTATTCTTTAAGAATAACTAAAATTAAGAGCAAGGAGAAGTGTGTTTTAAGACGGACGAACGAATACACGAAATTTGATACAACACTACGCAATAAAAGACACACTGCCCTTAAATAACAAAATTTACGTACAACGGTGCCGATTTAAAAGGTAGAAAGTTGATTTAATTATCAGTATATTATTCTGAAGACTTTCAGCTTTTTTTAAGAGGATGTTCTCAGAACAATTTTTAAATGTAACTTAAGCAAATATTTAAAGTATGAAGCTGTATTATGGAACGGAAGTTTCATACAGTAAACTTAATTAAAATGGAATGAAAAAGTCTTTACAATGCATCAGAAGTTAACGCGCGTCCAAGAAGATAAAATAGGGTAATGAATGTAAATAAGAACCCACATTACCTTATGTCGAATCTCAGCACAGCCGCGGTCCTCCGTCGTCTTCGATGACTTCCAAAGCAGGGGAATCACTCAGACGCAAAAGAAACATCAACATCAGAGTGCATTCACTTTCTAAATATCTGGAAATATAGAAATTAACGATTAAAAAAGTAAAAAATAACTATATTTCATCTAGTATTTCGCTCTGAAGACATGGGCTAGCTGTCACTGGTCACTTTTAAATGAGGACTTCCATTGATTTCAAATCACAATTTCCTTAACCAGTAAGTCTCAGTATAATTGGCTATAGCCACAATAATAGATACGAAAGATTTAAAATAAAATCCAGAGAAAGCGTTCTAGAATACTGGAAGCCTTATTAAAAAATTAAATATTAATTAAAGGTATTTTTTTCGGAAAATAATTGCAAATCCTATTTAAACGAAGGAAACGAAAAAAATTGCTTCCTTGGTTCATGATATGCATGACTTAAATATCGTTGTCATAGTAACCATAAATGTACCGCAACAACGACAGTTAAAATATAAAAATTATTAACGCGCAAGAGCTATTATTTCTATACAAGTACTCATATCCAAGTCTCTTGTTATAAATAAAAGTTTGTATCTCCCGATGGTTACGCGAAAAACCAAAAAAGAAGAAAGATAAGAAATATTTCACTTAGATATGTAAAACATAAGATAGAAATGGTTCATGAGGATAGTTCCGATAAACATTTGAACTTGGAAACACTTTACGTCTACGGTTGAACTAATGAATGCGCCAAAACCACTCGAAATGCGGAAAAGAGAGAAATATTTAGGAATTAAAATCCGGCGACGAAGTTAATGATGGAATAAATCTTTAATGAAAATCCTACACGTTCCTAAAGATATTCGATAAAAACTTGAGAAATATACGTAGCTTATCAACACTAATGAGAAGTAATTCTTACGGAATTCGCACCAATTACACGCAAAACAATGCTGGCCCTAAAGGGTAACTATCATTGGAAGAGGTTCAGGAGGGAAGCCTCGGATTATGGATACGATTCTACGAGAATACCGCCGTCGCAAAAGGGTTAAATTAAATACCCCAAGTGAAATTCTTAGAATGCATTACATGAGCCATATACTATTTCTCTATTCACCGTTGTTGCACAGGAAAGTTTTAAATTCCTAGATAAAGAATTTTCCTAGAAGTCATTTGCCTAGATAGACGTACAAGGGGAAAAGGTTTTAAAATATGCGTCCTTGTAAGATGAGAACGAAAGTATACGTACGTCTGAGGTGACAGTGTGAGGCTTAATTCATCGTTCTTGTAAAATGTTAATTTCTCCGCAATAGAAAAACGGATAAAATATTAATTGGCACAATGATATTTGCCTTCACCAAGAATATGCAACAGTCTTTCTGTTTCCTTTGATATATAATTAAAAGAACACTTCTTAAGATACCATCGTAATTGATATTCAAGATAAGAACATTCTCTTAGTATTCGATGCATGTAAGTTGTTTCTTTAGTAAGAAATGATAATTAAGTGGTCCAAAACAAACGAAGGGATGAAAAATCGATAAAAAGAGCAAAATACTACAATAAGTTATAAACGCACATATATATTCAATAGTTAATTCACTGAATTAAATGGGATATATATATAATGGGATATGNGAAGCTTCCTGTTTTATGTTGGATAAAGATTATTAACAATATTTAAAAGGTATACCAAAGCATAATTTAATAATAACCTCATTCGTCGAAATTTTATCTCTAAATTTGATCTTTCGTATTTCATTAGCTGGTCTTCAGCCAGATAGCATAAGACTCAATGGTAACTCAATGATATTTAATAAAAGATTAAATAATACTACTACTGCGAGAGAAAAGATACGACCACATTGTGATTACATGCCTCTTTTTTAAAAGGAAGCAATTTAATTCATATTTCTCGTTTTATTCCGTCATTGACGTCCATTATTATTTCCGTTTTGTAACAAATGTTTGCTCTCCTACTTCAGATAGTTTAAACCAAATTTCATATTAATGAATCCCATGTTTTCACACCCAAAAACTTACACAATATGGCGGCTTGTGAGTTATCAAAATTTTTTTTTTTTTGGGATATATATAATGGGATATGCATTTTACATGCATATCCCATTATATATATCCCAAAAAAAAAAAAAATTTGATAACTCACAAGCCGCCATATTGTGTAAGTTTTTGGGTGTGAAAACATGGGATTCATTAATATGAAATTTGGTTTAAACTATCTGAAGTAGGAGAGCAAACATTTGTTACAAAACGGAAATAATAATGGACGTCAATGACGGAATAAAACGAGAAATATGAATTAAATTGCTTCCTTTTAAAAAAGAGGCATGTAATCACAATGTGGTCGTATCTTTTCTCTCGCAGTAGTAGTATTATTTAATCTTTTATTAAATATCATTGAGTTACCATTGAGTCTTATACTATCTGGCTGAAGACCAGCTAATGAAATACGAAAGATCAAATTTAGAGATAAAATTTCGACGAATGAGGTTATTATTAAATTATGCTTTGGTATACCTTTTAAATATTGTTAATAATCTTTATCCAACATAAAACAGGAAGCTTCCTTAAACAGCNTTGAGTCTTATGCTATCTGGCTGAAGACCAGCTAATGAAATACGAAAGATCAAATTTAGAGATAAAATTTCGACGAATGAGGTTATTATTAAATTATGCTTTGGTATACCTTTTAAATATTGTTAATAATCTTTATCCAACATAAAACAGGAAGCTTCCTTAAACAGCTAATTAATCATACATTGAATAAATTTCGTGAAGCAACTGTTTCGAACATAAGAAGGCAAACTAACTTAATCGGTACGAATTAGACCCACATTGAAGGAGAATCGCGAAATAAGTGCGCTCATAATTTAACTCATATAAATTGGGAAAAACGGAATTAACGAGCGAAACGCACCAATTACACGCAAAACGATGACACTTGAAATGTATGAAAGTTAACAATTGTTTTCAATACTTAATACTACAACATATTTAAGTATGCTTAGAATCAATGATCAATTGCCTATTTATGTTAATTTAGATCCGCGATTTCCGGTTCGATAAGAAATATTTAGTAAATAACAAGCGATAGAAGTAATACATTGAGATAAAAATCTAGCGCAATACCCTTATTCAAGTTACTAAAAACACTCAGAGAGTTACGATTTAGAACATAAGACGAGAAACTTACTTAATCCGTACGAATTATAATAAATCGACCGAGATTCGCGAAATAAGTGGGCGACTAATTTAATTCTAATACAAATTCGGAAAAATACAAGTTCGCCACTGATTTAGACGTCGACCAAACTTAGCTTCCGATTCATGAACAAGCGATCGTCATGCACTTTCACTACGCAACGGAGACACTTAGGAAATCCGAACTTCATCTTGCAATAGAATTTATTTCTTTACCGAGACATTCAAACTTTCAATTCCGATCAAAGTATTCTTTGCAACTTACCTTACGTGTAAAGTCCTCCCTGGCGACAGCAGTAGTCTTGATTCCTTGGAAAATCTTCCTCTTGCCATTTAGTAAATAGTTACTTAAAACATAATTAATATTTCAAAAGCAAAAACGTACTACTTAACCATTATGCTTCCATAACCCAACTTTCGAATTTCTCGCAACTGTTCAAACTCAAATTCTAACGGTTTCTCTCACAAAAATTGAGAACAAGTATGCCCTCGAAGACGTTTGCGCAGCAAGTGACCAATTTACAATTCGAAAATATTAAACCGTCGATTCCTGCGATTTGATTGGTCGAAATTGATTTCTACGTCACTTGCCCCGCCCACCGCCCGTTTTAAAATTTACGATAATAATTATTAGAAANTGATCTTTGCCTCAATGTAAATGTGAATAACTAATCATTAATTGTTTGTTCGTTTTCTGGGAATACTTTTTAATATCACGTTCGCTGAGAAACGAAATACTTCTGAGTACTTCATAATGATAATTATTCCAAAGATATTTCTCAAAATAATATATATGTATACTCGATTCTTCTGCCCTTACGAGATTTCGTTTCTAATAAGCCCTGATACTCTGCTGTCGAAATTATAATGTTGATGATCTAATTTGAGTCGCTCATCACTGTCAGTGCTCTATCTCTGAGATAAACGCCTTCTTTTGAGGATTCCACACCAAAGCAACTAAACATATCAGCGAGCGCCATTTCCGAGACCTAAGAGATTTCGACAGATTGTAGCGATCACGTTTATCTGTTACCGCTTATCATCGCAAACTAAGTGAAATCATAATTAATATAGCGAACTCATCACTCGCCTAACGTACTGATAAATGGCCAAGCGAACTTATCGCTAACTAAGCATACTGATAGAAATTAAGCGATCTCATTCTAATAAAGCTAACTCATCATAAAAAAGCTAACTCATCATTAACTAAGCATACCCATCGTAAACAAGGCAAGCTGATCGTCAACTAAGCAAAGTCATTATTAACTAAGCACTTTCGTTTAAAAGTATTCCTTACTTTTAAACGATAGTGCTTAGTTACTTACTCAACATAGAGTAAGGGAAATAATCATTAGTTACCTGTATTATTTAAAAATAAGCTGACTCATCATTAACTAAGAGTAATAGTCAACATCAAGCGAACTTATCATAAACTAAGCATATTCATAATAAATTAAACGAACTCGTAATTTGCTGAGTGATCCCATTGCAAAATAAGATAGCTAATTGTTAACTAAGCAAACTCATCTCTCATCGCAAAGTAAGCAAACTCATCGTAACGTACCCGTACTGACTATAATTAAGCGAACTCATCATAGACTAAGCATACTCATCATAAAGTAAGCGAACTTATCATTCGCCAAGCGAACCCATAGTAAGCTAAGCAATCTAATCATTAACTGTAACATCATTAACAAACTTGCAGTACGGGGTTTCTATCGTTGCTAAGATTCCGTTATCCATCTTATTCTTTTACACAAACTCAAGATAGTGATGATAAAAAATCCGTCCAAGAGCCCCAAAAGTAAGTCAAACTCTGACGAATTAACGTAGACTCGCTCTCTTCATCGCAACCTAATCTCTTGATAAGTTTGGACGATAGGGATCCCACAAGCAGACTCGAGTGTGCGACACTTTAGACAATAAATGCCCTCCGTGTGAACAGTATAGACAAGGCACTCGGCTGAGTGTTTACACAAAAGTATCTTCGTTAGGAGATCACTTACGATATTATTCACCGATTTGCGATAGAATATTCACGGGGCTAAGCAACCAATCAGACTACTGCTTTTTTCCAAAAATTTCTTAAGTATTTAATCCGATATTGTAAGCTTGATAATAATGATAAAGTAAAGTTAACTATCACGTAATAATGACAATTTCTAAGTCAGCATGAGTCATATGCATGATTTATAATTACTGATGTTTTTTGACTAATATCAGCCGGGTTCGTAGTCATATAAGTTAGATTTTCAAAGTCTTGCAAAATAATTTTTCCTGTAATTCGGGAAATGTGTGTTTTAGGTGTTTAATTCTTTACGGCAGCAAATTATTTTCGCACCCAGGCGGCAGATAGGATGGGAGCGGCTCGGAATATGACTTAAATGCGTTTGAGATTGATAGATACACTAATATCGCAAATCAGTAGTGCCTAAAATTACAATTTTTGTATTAATGGACCTTATTATCTGTTGTGCTTCTGCTAATGACTATTTTTCCTAAAAAATACTACGTTGTTCTTCTCGATCCTTCCTAATCAAATCTGACGTTTCGAGCTGATGTTTCACCGTCTCAAAGACCTTTAGAAATCTTTAGAAAGAAAATTATTTCGGTAAGATGGAAAATTATAACAAATATGTAAGGTATAAAATGGTTGTTTCATAAGAGATATCCACGCAGTTGTTTGATCCCATCAATTATGTAATAATGCCGATGTAACGCATTTAAAGGGATATAATTAAAGCACTAATTGCTCGTATCGTAATTTAAGCAAACTTATCATAAAACTGATGGTTCCTATCATTTTCCAAACTAATATATCATAAAAGTATGTGTTTTCTACAGTACTCAAAGTATTTCATCATAAAACTAAGCGGTCCTATCGTTTCCCAACATGAGTTATGTCCAAATCAAGGGCTTTCTACATTACCCGAGGGAACTCATCATAGAACATATCGGTCTTAACTTATTTCTAGCGATTTGATCTAAGGACTAAGCGGTTCTATCGTTATCCAAGGTAAAGCTTCATAAATCTATTCGGCCTTATCATTATCGAAACGGATTTAACGTAAAACCAAGGGCTTTCTACATTATTCAAGCTATATTATCATAAGAACGAATTCCACCCAAATGATTTTATCATCATTAATTACAATTAATAATATTTCTTAACGATATGCCGGGTCTAATATAATCTCGTGTCCGATTCTTTGCGGAATCTATATAAATAAACGTATAAACTACTATAGTATAAAGAAATATGAACTATCAGCTAATAATGACAATATAGTCTGTCAGCATGAGGAATATGCACAATGAATTCTTATTGGTGTTTTGTGACCAATGTCAGCCGGGTTCGTAGTCATATAAACTGGACTAAGGACTAAGCGGTCCTATCATTATCCAAGCTAAAACTTTATAAATCTCTTCAGGCTTATCATTATCGAAGCGAATTCATCGTAATATCTTATATCTAGGCCATACGGCGGCTTGCGGGATACTATTATAAATGTAAAAAAATCATCGTAAACTAAGCGATATCATCAGCAATATAGCGAATATCACTCACCTAGCGTAGTGATAAATGACTAAGCGACCTTATCGTTATCTAAGCTTACTGATCGAAACTAAGCGATCTCATCAGTAACAAAGCTAACTCACCATAAATAAAGCGAACTCATCATTAACTAAGTATACTGATCGAAACTAAGTCCACTCATCATAAACAAAGCTGACTCACCATAATCAAAGCGAACTCATCTTTATCTAAGCGAATCCTTCGTAAACTAGGCAAGCTAATCATCAACTAAGCAAAGTCATTAACTAAACTCTTTCATCATAAAGTAAGGAAGCTCAACATAAACAAAGCGAGCTAAGCATTAGTTACCCGTACTATTCAAAAGTAAGCGGACTCATCTCAAATATGCGTGATAATCAAAATCAAGCCAACTTATCATGAAGTAAGTAAACTCATAATTCGCTAAGCGAACACGTTGCAAACTAAGCAAGATAATCGTTAACTATGCGTACTCATCATTTTATGATGACTTTTCTTAGTTAATAAGGACACTCATCGAAAAGTAAGCGAGCTCATCAGGTACCCGTACTGACTAAAACTAAGCGAGCTAATCATAGACTAAGCCTATTTGTCATAAAGTAAGCGAAATTACATTCGCTAAACTAACCTATTTTTAATTAAGCAGTCTAATCATTAAGTTAGCGAAACAACTGACGAACTATAGATAAAAAAAGCTCCTTGAATAACGATCTTAACACTCTTTAGAATAACAAGTGTGAAAAAACTCTTTAGAATTATTGGTTCAATTCTTTCATGGAACATGTCTTTGTTTCTTCGAATAAATCAATGAAAACTTAGGAATTTACTGGGTTAGTGGAAGTTTCTGGGACTTTCACCGTTAGCCAGTAACAGGTAGTCAGTTAGAGGGTCTGCAGTCCTAATCTGGTCCCTTCCTCGATCTTTCGATCGACGATCCACGATGAAAATTAAGGTTTTTCATGCATTCATTGGTAATCATCTCCAGTTTTTCTATCAACCCAGCTCTCCCATTTCATTATACGCCTTTCTTCTTTTTAATCATGTACCTAGCTACTATAGGTCCTAACATTCCGTTATTAATCTTATTCTTTTACGCAAACTCAAGATGGTTATAATGAAAAATCCCTCAAAGAGTCCCAAATTTAATTGAAATTAATACGAATTAACGTAGACTCGCCCTCTTTATCGCAACCTAATCTCTTGATAAGTTTGGATGAAAAGGACACCACAAGCGGACACGAGTGTAGGTAAGCGGACACTTACTGTAGACAACACATGCCGTCCGTGTGAACAGTATAGACACGACAGTCTGCTGAGTGTCGACACAAAAGTGTCTTCGCATAGACTTTATTCATGATAAGAGATCACTTCCGATATCATTCTCCAATTCGCAATAGTATATTCACGTATAGTTACGCAACCAATCAGACTGCTGCTTTTGCTTTCAAAAATTACTTTTAATGTTGTTTAATCTGATATTATAAATCTATGAAAACTTGTGGATTTATTGAATTAATGGAAGTCTTCTGGGGCTTTCAGCATTAGCCAGTGTCAGGTAGTCTGTTAGAGGGTCTGCCGCCCTTCTGCTCCGCTTCGGAACTCATTGGCGTCACGACCCTCGCAGCAGAGGGCACGCATACAAAACTGACCGCATAGCATATGATTTAAAAGCTACTAACAATTCAAATGGGCATCTATTTGTTATATTATTCGTTACACTCGTCCAAAGAGATCTACGATAATTTTTCAATGGACGTTCTACGATGAAAATTAATGTTTACCATGCTTTCATTAGAAATAATCTGGTGACTCATGGTAACATTGCTTAGCCAAAGGTCCATTGGCGGGGTTTTAAGTAGCTGAGGGAAAACTGTTTAAAGAAATTTTTAACAACTAAGAAGAATGTATGACAGATAAAAAACTGAAGTGGAAGTGTCGAAATTAGGATTACATTACAGATTAGAATATTTCAGACTCGAATGTGAGGGCACTGTGCGGGAAATCTTAGAGAAATCGTACGAATGACATCTTTTTACCAAATTTCAAGTCCGCGTTTAATTTGTGCATGAAGTTTAATCTGTACTTGGTCTATTTGAAATAGCAAAGATCCTTGATTGTGTGCAAGATTTATGAAATCGTGAGAATTAGGATATGAATATAATTTGGACTCATGGCCAGTTTCTGTATCTCTGAATAAGATTTATTCTCCGAGTTAACTGATTACTCAACGGAAATGGTTCATTTTTATCGTAGAACGTCGAGGAAAAGACACTAGTATATCACTAATGACGAGTGATGCGTCTAAGATAACAGATTTCTGTAAATTAAAATTATTTATAACTTATAAATCATATGCCAAGTGGTTAGTTTTCTCTTGATTCACCCCTGCTGCGAGGGTCGGGTCGATACCAAGGGACCAGAGTAGGACGGCAGACCTTCTAACAGACTACCTGACACTGACTACCTGAGAATAGGACAAGAAACTATTAACTAATTCTTTTTTAATTTCATATAAAATTTTTATGTGAAAGTATTTGAATGTTAGCGGTACATGACTCGAGATTATCTGATACATATGTTAATCAGCCAAACGGTAAAGACGGCCTTCCGTAGCAGAAAGGTGCCCTACTCATGGGAAAGGGTATTTTAATTACAAATTAAAGGAAATCTAGGTCGTAATATTATAGTCATTTGGATGGAGAAATATTATAATTTTCTTTCGTTGCTAGGTAACACACCCTACCTTATTCTATATGTGATCTACGTTTTTTTTCTTCCCCTTTGCTTTTTCAATGTATTACACTCATACCCTCAATAATAATCTTTAACAATTCCTCTCCCCTCAATATTTTGCCAACTCCTTTCCCCTGTCTACTATTAATTTTATCAATTAAACACTTTCTTCCCCGACCATCTCTAGCACTTCTGTGCTTGTTTTTATATCAACCCAACTCTCATTTTCCATTCTTCGTCTTTCTTCTATTTAATGCTGTACGTGGTTTCTATAGTTGCTATCCATCCATGCGTTTTCCATCTTTCTCTTTTACGCAAGCTCAAGATAATACAAGATAAAAAGTAAATGAAATTACGAGAAATTAATGTAGACTCGCTCGCTTCATCGCAACGCTAGATAGGATTGGGCGAAAGTTTACTAGGACCAATGCTTTATACAATACGAAAACTACGAGATTTTATATTACTATAAGTTTGCTATAGAAATCTATTATTTATAATTACGAGATTAGGAACCACACAAAGGAATAGAAACCACATGCATAGATGCCAAAAAGGTCTTTAGAAGTCTACAAATACAAACATAGAGCATCTCTCCTGAAATCTGAAATTTCTCATAGAAAGGAATTGAAAATTTTTTAACTAAATACCTTATCGAATTACGAAAATTGATATGTAAAAAGATTTATTAAAGAGAATTATTTCGAAATTATGGAAAAATATGATGCAAAATAAAGAGTATAAAATGGCTAATTCGTAAGAGAGCTCCACGCATTTGTTTCATCTCATCCATTCTGTGATAAATGTCGATGTAACTAGTACATACCTTAAAATCAATTTCTATTATAACTTGTAGAATGTATCGTAATGTATAGGAAGAATCATACATGAAACAAAAACCACTTGTATTGTGAAATTTATAAATATTTAAGTATAGAGTTTAATATATCGTTTGATTTTCTACTTTTCGGGTACTGACAGCGCTCTCTTCTGTTATATGCGCGATTCGTATCTCGTTTTCCTCACATGACGTTGTTTAAGAGAGTCACTGCCTCTAGACAACAGTTTTAATGAATAAAAATGTTTTGTTAAATTTCACACATCATGGATTGCTAAGAAAAATTCCTGTTCTACTAGGAAACTACTAAAGGAATTCCCTATGCTAACTGTAAGTAGTTACGGCCAATGGCTTTTTAAAGGGGTTTTTAAAGAGTCAAAAGCGTCTTACAAAACGTTCTAGAGCCTTTTACAGCGGTATCTAATGTCATACAGGCATAGCCTATGTAAATCAGAACCTACGTTTTCTTGCACTTAATTGCTGAACTTAGCTAACATCCAAAAGATACAGAAAACTATTGCAAGCCCGAAAAGAAATCTGTAGTATTCATTACATTCTGTCTATGATTCTCCTACTCTCCTATATAGTTTTATTTTTACCTTTTCATAACTATGATTGGGTTAGTGAATACCAACTCCTACTCCTTTACTCAATAATAGATTGAATTTCGAGTATCAGTATAATAATACTATTTCGTAAGTGTCGTGAATGACAATGATTCCTATGTGAAAACAGGAGAAAGGAGTGCAATATTAAGCTCTTCCCATATCAAACAATAACTTGCAACTAAGCAACATTGTTCTCTATATTTCCTAACTGTCTTATTAATTCAAAGTAGTGTTCGACTACGCCCCAATTTACACAAACTTTACCTTGATTTATTACCTAGACATAACAAGGTCTGTAAAATGCGAATTATGTAAGTGAATATGCTTAAATGAAACAATTAATTAGTGATTGTAACTGCTTAAATCCAAAGAGAAATAGTATACCTAACACACTTTCAAATTTTCCTTTCCTTAGCATTACTTTACTGGAGATTCTTATCTACCCAGTTTTTGTTAGTGTTGGTTGTGTAAACCTGTTATTGTTCTTACTCATGCATCAACATCCTTCCTGCTTGTCCTTGTGATCAGCCGATGATGGGGGTAGGGAGGATTTGGAGGGATAACCTAAAGCCCTAAGGAGTGGACCCCCCCAGTCCCTTGTGACGTGCATTGAGGTTCATCCCTATTCATGCATAGGGAGCCCTCTGCCACAGGTCCTGGGGCAAGCTCCGACCTATAGACAGACAGATCGACCAGCTAAAAAGTGAGATCTGAGTTAGCTCACCGCTGGAGAAGAAGGTGAAAAAAGGCCTCTGAAAGAGATGCCTACTTCTATAGGCCTCAAAGGAGGCTAGGGACGAGAGATGCATGACTTCAATCGCCCCCTACAGAGCAGGTGGTTAATACATATTAGATGCGCTACTTTCTAAGCTATGGGAACATAATGCTACCTCCAATGCATTAAAATCTTAATTGGCAGAAGAGAACTGCAACTTGTTTATAAGAATTCAGGTCTTACTGACCATAAATGTATTATCATTAGAGTTATCATTATTCGCTTCAAAAGGCAAGGCAACATGAGGCTGAATTGCAAAATTTAAAAAGTTACTGGACTAATAGACGTATATTAGAATGAAATTCATCCAAAGAATGAACTGTTATTTATAGAAAGATTTCTCTGTGTTATAATAAATTAGATTTAATTGACGATTAAGACTCGCACATGTGATTGTACAGTTAAGAGGAAAGAATCAGAGTACTCACAAAAGGATGTCCTGATCGGAAGCTTAAGTTTCTGTGCTAAACTGTAAGAAAAGAAAAACGATAATTAGTATAGAAGTTTACTCTTACAGAATACATAAATATTGCATAGCATCTTTTTTTAATTTTAATTTAAAATACCAGAAATTTGCCATTTAACGAAAGCTCTGATAAATAATTAATTTGATTAAAATGAGTCTATGAGAAAATTAGCTTTCTAATGATTCACAAACTGATATTAAACTAAGCAGAATATAAAATTATCCCCATTTTTATATAAATAAACTTTGTAACTACCGAAATGTATACAAGCATGAAAAAATCTATTTAGAAAAGAAGACAATAGTGTACATAGTTCCGTAATGAAATGCTAAGAATTAGCTAACAGTTAACAGTTCGCAAGCCATGAGCTCAATTGTAAGATAATAGCATGCAATTGGAGCTAAATTGATAGCATATATCATAATTGAATAGCACAGATGTCATCATTCTCTTACATAGCAGAAATCACCTCAAGAATAATGCAGATTGGTATATTGAGGTTTTAACGGAACTATCTAAGGAAATATTTAATTAATTTTATATTAGGATTAATGTTATTGCAACAGTTATTTAATAATGGTGGAACAATTACTATATATTCAGTTTTTAAGATAGCTGTGGAATATTTTTCTATATGAAAAAATAAAAGTATTTTTGGGTTTAAAGCAAGTTTGAAAATCTTATTTATAACTGGAAATACAAAAAACAATTCGCCTGTGCTTAAGTTAAGAATGACTTTAAATCATGGATGATGACATTGTTAATAGGAAGAGGGTCTAAAACGGCATCGATCATAAGTGAAAAGTTCCAATTTTATCCTACAAGGAGAGGCATAAACTCTTAAGAAAAATAAATTAAAATACGTATATAGTTGAACACGGTAAAGTCAACCTTCAATTCGAAAACGAAGGCTTATAATTGGTGATTATTTGCATGCCCATAACATGTTAAAAGAGAATTATTTGTGCAATTCCAGCTGCCCTGTCTTAGTGAAAATGCAATAAATATGGGAAAGATTGTTACATATTGTTACAAATGAAACAAGTAAAAATCACATTAGTTTACAGTATTTCATAATTAATTCCGAATATAAGAATAATAGTTAAATTGAAAGACATTAGCAACTAATGGAGGCATTAGTTAATCAATTTCAAGCAAATCAGTGAACATATTAATAGGAAATTATGCTTGGACGTTCAAGTAGCTCGGAAAACGAGTTTATTTCGAGAAATAATTGAAACTACCCACCTCAAGGAAACGATAAAAAAAACTTAATTAAAACAGGCATATAGGTGATTTAATTTATGTGTCAATATTAAAAGAATAAGAAATTACCAAGTTTAAAATCATTCAAATGAATGCTGATATACGTCTACAATATGCTGTCAAAAGCTAAGAAATATTATGAAGAGTTCATCTAATATTTAACTTCCTAAAAATACAGTGTTAGAAAGTGAACTCCGACGTTCATCAATTTGTTGGTACCGAAATATCTCTACATATATTTATAATGAACAGCGAATTAAGATCGTAAGGAACTGCGGTGATATATCCTAGATAATCTTGACCATTAGAAAGAAATAAGGGCTGTTTCAAAGATACTCGTTACGATATCTAATTTTATGCGTTGTGTTTGTATGAGAGAATCACCAAGGGGAAATCTTATCTAAAAACTTAAAATATTCGAATTCCATGCGTAATAAATTAAGCTTAAAATAAACTTGTGCCAAGATTTGCGATTTCACCCTTGAAATAACTAGGGTGCAGCTTTCGAAAGTGTCAAATAGAGATAATACCATATTTTAAAATATATCTCATGGTAGCATATTTCCTCGCATTAGGTTAAGTTCTTTCTCTTCTTAAAAAGTTATAATTGATTTAACGGTATGAAAATTGTCCTTTATACTATGAAAAGTGTTACATTGTTCTGAGCAATGCCTATAACAATTATGGTAATTTCTTAAAACAGTTTCGTTCTTCAATTATTTTAGTATTGAAATCAAGCAAATACGGAAACGCATCAGAAATTGCACATTTTAAGAACTTTGATTGCTTCTGTTATAATTCTAAAGGATGGACTGTGATTAGCTCTAAATTGTTATTCAAAACTATGAACTATTCGTCAGATTTGTCCTCAGTGCGGACCCTTATCACCTTCTAATAATGAGATACGGAAATGGTATTTTTAATATAGGAAAATAATTTCCAAATCTTCTCTACGGATATATAATTTTTAAGGGAAATATAATATTCCTGTAATCCCAACTTTTATGGAAAATGTGTAGTACTTACAATAGGTGACACGCAACCCGTTAAAGGAGAACAGCTTTAAAACCAGCACTTTAAACGCAGTAGATTAAGAATAGATGAGGCGAAAGTCACTGATTTCGGAACAGAAATATAAAGCCTACAATTTGTAGAGAATGATTGTGGGGATAGTATGATTTTAAGAGGAACAATGTGAAAACTTTTGCCTCTGTTTCGCGTTAGAGATGATTTCAATTGTAAAATCAAAAACCGCAATAATTAATAGAAAATGGTTCATATGACTTTAAATAAACGTTATAAGTTTCCCTTTCCTCCTGAAGGAAGCGAAAGAAAACAAATTCAAGTGACTAATTACTTAAAGGACAGAGTCCACCTTGAACTTCGAAAGGAAAGGAAAAGAACAGAAGGTCGTTTGAGGGAATATGGGTCGAACTGTACTATTTGGAATAGATAAAGTCGCCTTCTTAGAGAATAACGTGACAGTGAAACGAACAGATAAGGAAAAGCAAAACAAAAATAGGCCTTGAAAAAAGATCGCTGTATATAAGTAAACACATTTTCACGTATTCTTTAAGAATAACTAAAATTAAGAGCAAGGAGAAGTGTGTTTTAAGACGGACGAACGAATACACGAAATTTGATACAACACTACGCAATAAAAGACACACTGCCCTTAAATAACAAAATTTACGTACAACGGTGCCGATTTAAAAGGTAGAAAGTTGATTTAATTATCAGTATATTATTCTGAAGACTTTCAGCTTTTTTTAAGAGGATGTTCTCAGAACAATTTTTAAATGTAACTTAAGCAAATATTTAAAGTATGAAGCTGTATTATGGAACGGAAGTTTCATACAGTAAACTTAATTAAAATGGAATGAAAAAGTCTTTACAATGCATCAGAAGTTAACGCGCGTCCAAGAAGATAAAATAGGGTAATGAATGTAAATAAGAACCCACATTACCTTATGTCGAATCTCAGCACAGCCGCGGTCCTCCGTCGTCTTCGATGACTTCCAAAGCAGGGGAATCACTCAGACGCAAAAGAAACATCAACATCAGAGTGCATTCACTTTCTAAATATCTGGAAATATAGAAATTAACGATTAAAAAAGTAAAAAATAACTATATTTCATCTAGTATTTCGCTCTGAAGACATGGGCTAGCTGTCACTGGTCACTTTTAAATGAGGACTTCCATTGATTTCAAATCACAATTTCCTTAACCAGTAAGTCTCAGTATAATTGGCTATAGCCACAATAATAGATACGAAAGATTTAAAATAAAATCCAGAGAAAGCGTTCTAGAATACTGGAAGCCTTATTAAAAAATTAAATATTAATTAAAGGTATTTTTTTCGGAAAATAATTGCAAATCCTATTTAAACGAAGGAAACGAAAAAAATTGCTTCCTTGGTTCATGATATGCATGACTTAAATATCGTTGTCATAGTAACCATAAATGTACCGCAACAACGACAGTTAAAATATAAAAATTATTAACGCGCAAGAGCTATTATTTCTATACAAGTACTCATATCCAAGTCTCTTGTTATAAATAAAAGTTTGTATCTCCCGATGGTTACGCGAAAAACCAAAAAAGAAGAAAGATAAGAAATATTTCACTTAGATATGTAAAACATAAGATAGAAATGGTTCATGAGGATAGTTCCGATAAACATTTGAACTTGGAAACACTTTACGTCTACGGTTGAACTAATGAATGCGCCAAAACCACTCGAAATGCGGAAAAGAGAGAAATATTTAGGAATTAAAATCCGGCGACGAAGTTAATGATGGAATAAATCTTTAATGAAAATCCTACACGTTCCTAAAGATATTCGATAAAAACTTGAGAAATATACGTAGCTTATCAACACTAATGAGAAGTAATTCTTACGGAATTCGCACCAATTACACGCAAAACAATGCTGGCCCTAAAGGGTAACTATCATTGGAAGAGGTTCAGGAGGGAAGCCTCGGATTATGGATACGATTCTACGAGAATACCGCCGTCGCAAAAGGGTTAAATTAAATACCCCAAGTGAAATTCTTAGAATGCATTACATGAGCCATATACTATTTCTCTATTCACCGTTGTTGCACAGGAAAGTTTTAAATTCCTAGATAAAGAATTTTCCTAGAAGTCATTTGCCTAGATAGACGTACAAGGGGAAAAGGTTTTAAAATATGCGTCCTTGTAAGATGAGAACGAAAGTATACGTACGTCTGAGGTGACAGTGTGAGGCTTAATTCATCGTTCTTGTAAAATGTTAATTTCTCCGCAATAGAAAAACGGATAAAATATTAATTGGCACAATGATATTTGCCTTCACCAAGAATATGCAACAGTCTTTCTGTTTCCTTTGATATATAATTAAAAGAACACTTCTTAAGATACCATCGTAATTGATATTCAAGATAAGAACATTCTCTTAGTATTCGATGCATGTAAGTTGTTTCTTTAGTAAGAAATGATAATTAAGTGGTCCAAAACAAACGAAGGGATGAAAAATCGATAAAAAGAGCAAAATACTACAATAAGTTATAAACGCACATATATATTCAATAGTTAATTCACTGAATTAAATGGGATATATATATAATGGGATATGCATTTTACATGCATATCCCATTATATATATCCCAAAAAAAAAAAAATTTGATAACTCACAAGCCGCCATATTGTGTAAGTTTTTGGGTGTGAAAACATGGG
>KZ308836.1:677113-691617 GCA_000376725.2 Ladona fulva
GAAAGGTAATACTTTATCGCTAGGCTCACTTACATTTCGTATCTTAAACGATTCTCGAAATTCAAACTTTAACGGTTTTTCCGATGAAAGTTGATAACAAGTCTTCACTCCAAGAATTCTGCGCAGCAAATGGAAATTTACAGATTAGAAAGTATAAACTGACGATTCCTGCGATTTGATTGGTCGAAATTGATTTCTACGTCACTTGCCCCGCCCACCGCCCGTTTTAAAATTTACGATAATAATTATTAGAAATCAAATTTAAATTTAATGAATCAATGAAACATCTTTTAAATTTAATTTTGATTTTATTCGACATGTTAATTTAAATTTTTTTTGCAGTCTTTTGTTTCGTATGTATTTACGATTGCACTCATAGTGATAGCGGAAAATTCCATTAAGGTTAAAGAATAATATTAAATATTAGTTTACGATGAATGTTAGATTACAAACATTTCTTATTTATATTAATATATGTAATATTTTCGAATGAATTTAGTTGTTATTTAAGTTTATAAGTTTTTTATACTCGCGGCAGTAAGAAACAAAAGAGTGGGATTAGCGCATGGACTTAATAAATTTATTTCCATGGAGAAAATAAATGTAATTTTATGAAAAAAATCCACTATGATAAAAAGTACGCTCCTTAGACAATATACCGCCGTTTAAAGTATAACAGAAGTTACAATTTACTTCCCAAATTAAGAATTCGATGGTCCGAATTCCCTATTGCCCAAGTACTTAAGCTACGATGTTTTTGCAATATAACACAAAAATATGCCTTGAAATGATAGAATATTTTATTCACAACTGACACTTATAACGCAGGAAGAAGTATTAACTGAAAAACACGAGCGAGTTTACACAAATCCGCGGAAAATTCATTTATCAATGTTATCGTGCTAACGATAGAGATACAGTACTTAATCCACACAAACGGGATAATTCAACTATATACGCAAGCACAATTTTTTGGGACTTTAATAACTTTCCTAAACGCTATCACATTGAGTGATGAGAATTATTATTGATATGTGATTCGGTAGTCATTCCTTTTTTGTCTTTCCTCTGCTGTTTTCCATCTAATTCTCTGATGACACAATTTAAATTCCACACTTACACTCCGAAATGGTAGCCACTTTTACCTTTTCAGGTTTTTCAGGAATGAGAATAAAATACACAATTGCACTCAAGTAAGACTGAAGAAAGGATATAAATCACATACAAAGAAGCACTTTTCTCTCCGGAACTTATTTTCTCAACACTTAATCACAATACGACTCGAATTTATGTTAAGAACACACATTCTCTACGAATATTTCACTCTAAACTCTTCCGTCCGATGTCTTTAACACTCAAATTACACTCACAAGAAAACGTAAGCACTATCTTTTTAGAAGTAGCCGCCATTTCGAGAACCGGAACTTGAAATTTCGGTCACCTGACATTACGAATTTCTTTGAAACGCCAAATATGTACGTCAGTCTCTTAAAGAGAATCGGAATTCCGCAAAAGCGCGCGAAAGAGACAGGTAATCGCCACGTGGTTTCCTTGAGAACGAGTTTCCAATGGCGATCTCAAGCTGAGTTACTTTCTTGAGTCGATAATTTGCCGTCGACGTGAAGTGAATTTGTTCAAAGTGACCATAATTATGTCTCCTCATTCTTGTGTGTGTTTGTTCAACAAATATGACATCAATTGGGTTTCAGGAAAAGGAAAAGATTGTCGACAGTGTTACCTCAAGTCAGCATCCAGCGATTTCCCTGAATAAGCTTGAAAAACTGTGTGATTCATAGTCCGTGTTGAAATGATCTTCAAGGATTGGAAGCCCTAAGGTTAAACGAATTGAATTCACACTGCAGTTGAAGGAAATTCATCGCGCAGCATTACCGGCAGTTACGAAAGAACTGAATGTAAGTACAGTATGTTTGGTTGGTTGAAAAATCCCTCATTTGTAGAGTAAGTTAATTAGATAAGATTAAGGTACTTCATTGCTTCACGAAGGTCCTGCTAACACATCGTGATTAATTGAATGTTTTTCACTTGTCATTCGGTACGGAATAGAGAAAAAGGTGTCTTTTACATATGTTTGTGTCTGTTTTATTCATGGCTGTGATAATATGAAAGCTACTGAGGTATGAGTCATGCTGAATTAATTAAGATCTCCTTATGCAATGTTACGAAGGGTGTTACTTGTAAAGTCATTGTGCCTCACTTACTTGGAATTTTTCCTCTTATAGCTCTCTGTCTCAGTGTATTTAACAAGGGCACACTACCTCAATCCTCAACTTGCCTAGTAAATCTCACTTCCTTTTTGAATAATGCGAATATTGTCCCTGTAGATTCATTGTACTTCATATACGTTCCTCTTAAAGCATTTTGTCTCAGTACATGAACCAAGGGTAATCTACCTCACTCCTTATCTTGCAGATTAAGCCTTTTTCCAATGAAACGAAAAGTATATTTGTAGAGTCATTATGATTCTCATACGTGGAATTGTTCAGAGTATAGAATTCTACCACAGTGAGGAAAGCTGTGGCAAAGTACCTCACTCATCACTTTCTTAGTTGCCTCAATCCCCTCTTCATAGCTTTTCGTAGATGATGGTTGAGGGATGAGGTTCAAACCATACTTCGACTGTACGGACAGTTTATTTCTATGATTTTTTTTTACTTATTGAGCAAATGTTTTGATATATCCGAAGTGTTGAATATTTTTGTGTGCGGAATATTCAAAGAATTCACCAAACGATTCAGTTTACCCAATTATTCGAGCAACGATTACGAACTTCGAGTAAGGGAACGTTTAAGAATTAAATTACGACTTTGAAATCCGAATGTTACCCTCTGAATCTACTGAATACACCAATTCCTTCATAATTGCTTTCTCTAGATACTATATTGATCGTTCGTAAAGTATCTTACATAACGCCATTGCAATTTAAATAGCAATCTTGTGCATAAATGTCTTTTGAAATATATAAAAAACAACCATAATCTTCCTTTGTTTCATGCAACAGTAGCGTAGATGGGTGGTGTTATATTTAAACCTGAAGAAGGGCTGTTTAAATTATTCTAAATCTACACAAAATTAACAGATATAATATTTAGTAGCACGATAGCATCAGTACTTTAATTTTAGAGAGGTTTGTGTGATACCGTTAATGTTTTTCGGTAGATATCTCAGCATACATTATGAATGTAAGTGATGAATAACCTATTCCATCATTGTAAAACTGATTTCTATGTATATTTGCAAAACAATATCGTAGCTTAAGTACTTGGGCAATAGGGAATTCGGACCATCGAATTCTTAATTTGGGAAGTAAATTGTAACTTCTGTTATACTTTAAACGGCGGTATATTGTCTAAGGAGCGTACTTTTTATCATAGTGGATTTTTTTCATAAAATTACATTTATTTTCTCCATGGAAATAAATTTATTAAGTCCATGCGCTAATCCCACTCTTTTGTTTCTTACTGCCGCGAGTATAAAAAACTTATAAACTTAAATAACAACTAAATTCATTCGAAAATATTACATATATTAATATAAATAAGAAATGTTTGTAATCTAACATTCATCGTAAACTAATATTTAATATTATTCTTTAACCTTAATGGAATTTTCCGCTATCACTATGAGTGCAATCGTAAATACATACGAAACAAAAGACTGCAAAAAAAATTTAAATTAACATGTCGAATAAAATCAAAATTAAATTTAAAAGATGTTTCATTGATTCATTAAATTTAAATTTGATTTCTAATAATTATTATCGTAAATTTTAAAACGGGCGGTGGGCGGGGCAAGTGACGTAGAAATCAATTTCGACCAATCAAATCGCAGGAATCGACGGTTTAATATTTTCGAATTGTAAATTGGTCACTTGCTGCGCAAACGTCTTCGAGGGCATACTTGTTCTCAATTTTTGTGAGAGAAACCGTTAGAATTTGAGTTTGAACAGTTGCGAGAAATTCGAAAGTTGGGTTATGGAAGCATAATGGTTAAGTAGTACGTTTTTGCTTTTGAAATATTAATTATGTTTTAAGTAACTATTTACTAAATGGCAAGAGGAAGATTTTCCAAGGAATCAAGACTACTGCTGTCGCCAGGGAGGACTTTACACGTAAGGTAAGTTGCAAAGAATACTTTGATCGGAATTGAAAGTTTGAATGTCTCGGTAAAGAAATAAATTCTATTGCAAGATGAAGTTCGGATTTCCTAAGTGTCTCCGTTGCGTAGTGAAAGTGCATGACGATCGCTTGTTCATGAATCGGAAGCTAAGTTTGGTCGACGTCTAAATCAGTGGCGAACTTGTATTTTTCCGAATTTGTATTAGAATTAAATTAGTCGCCCACTTATTTCGCGAATCTCGGTCGATTTATTATAATTCGTACGGATTAAGTAAGTTTCTCGTCTTATGTTCTAAATCGTAACTCTCTGAGTGTTTTTAGTAACTTGAATAAGGGTATTGCGCTAGATTTTTATCTCAATGTATTACTTCTATCGCTTGTTATTTACTAAATATTTCTTATCGAACCGGAAATCGCGGATCTAAATTAACATAAATAGGCAATTGATCATTGATTCTAAGCATACTTAAATATGTTGTAGTATTAAGTATTGAAAACAATTGTTAACTTTCATACATTTCAAGTGTCATCGTTTTGCGTGTAATTGGTGCGTTTCGCTCGTTAATTCCGTTTTTCCCAATTTATATGAGTTAAATTATGAGCGCACTTATTTCGCGATTCTCCTTCAATGTGGGTCTAATTCGTACCGATTAAGTAAGTTTGCCTTCTTATGTTCGAAACAGTTGCTTCACGAAATTTATTCAATGTATGATTAATTAGCTGTTTAAGGAAGCTTCCTGTTTTATGTTGGATAAAGATTATTAACAATATTTAAAAGGTATACCAAAGCATAATTTAATAATAACCTCATTCGTCGAAATTTTATCTCTAAATTTGATCTTTCGTATTTCATTAGCTGGTCTTCAGCCAGATAGTATAAGACTCAATGGTAACTCAATGATATTTAATAAAAGATTAAATAATACTACTACTGCGAGAGAAAAGATACGACCACATTGTGATTACATGCCTCTTTTTTAAAAGGAAGCAATTTAATTCATATTTCTCGTTTTATTCCGTCATTGACGTCCATTATTATTTCCGTTTTGTAACAAATGTTTGCTCTCCTACTTCAGATAGTTTAAACCAAATTTCATATTAATGAATCCCATGTTTTCACACCCAAAAACTTACACAATATGGCGGCTTGTGAGTTATCAAATTTTTTTTTTTTTGGGATATATATAATGGGATATGCATGTAAAATGCATATCCCATTATATATATATCCCATTTAATTCAGTGAATTAACTATTGAATATATATGTGCGTTTATAACTTATTGTAGTATTTTGCTCTTTTTATCGATTTTTCATCCCTTCGTTTGTTTTGGACCACTTAATTATCATTTCTTACTAAAGAAACAACTTACATGCATCGAATACTAAGAGAATGTTCTTATCTTGAATATCAATTACGATGGTATCTTAAGAAGTGTTCTTTTAATTATATATCAAAGGAAACAGAAAGACTGTTGCATATTCTTGGTGAAGGCAAATATCATTGTGCCAATTAATATTTTATCCGTTTTTCTATTGCGGAGAAATTAACATTTTACAAGAACGATGAATTAAGCCTCACACTGTCACCTCAGACGTACGTATACTTTCGTTCTCATCTTACAAGGACGCATATTTTAAAACCTTTTCCCCTTGTACGTCTATCTAGGCAAATGACTTCTAGGAAAATTCTTTATCTAGGAATTTAAAACTTTCCTGTGCAACAACGGTGAATAGAGAAATAGTATATGGCTCATGTAATGCATTCTAAGAATTTCACTTGGGGTATTTAATTTAACCCTTTTGCGACGGCGGTATTCTCGTAGAATCGTATCCATAATCCGAGGCTTCCCTCCTGAACCTCTTCCAATGATAGTTACCCTTTAGGGCCAGCATTGTTTTGCGTGTAATTGGTGCGAATTCCGTAAGAATTACTTCTCATTAGTGTTGATAAGCTACGTATATTTCTCAAGTTTTTATCGAATATCTTTAGGAACGTGTAGGATTTTCATTAAAGATTTATTCCATCATTAACTTCGTCGCCGGATTTTAATTCCTAAATATTTCTCTCTTTTCCGCATTTCGAGTGGTTTTGGCGCATTCATTAGTTCAACCGTAGACGTAAAGTTTTTCCAAGTTCAAATGTTTATCGGAACTATCCTCATGAACCATTTCTATCTTATGTTTTACATATCTAAGTGAAATATTTCTTATCTTTCTTCTTTTTTGGTTTTTCGCGTAACCATCGGGAGATACAAACTTTTATTTATAACAAGAGACTTGGATATGAGTACTTGTATAGAAATAATAGCTCTTGCGCGTTAATAATTTTTATATTTTAACTGTCGTTGTTGCGGTACATTTATGGTTACTATGACAACGATATTTAAGTCATGCATATCATGAACCAAGGAAGCAATTTTTTTCGTTTCCTTCGTTTAAATAGGATTTGCAATTATTTTCCGAAAAAAATACCTTTAATTAATATTTAATTTTTTAATAAGGCTTCCAGTATTCTAGAACGCTTTCTCTGGATTTTATTTTAAATCTTTCGTATCTATTATTGTGGCTATAGCCAATTATACTGAGACTTACTGGTTAAGGAAATTGTGATTTGAAATCAATGGAAGTCCTCATTTAAAAGTGACCAGTGACAGCTAGCCCATGTCTTCAGAGCGAAATACTAGATGAAATATAGTTATTTTTTACTTTTTTAATCGTTAATTTCTATATTTCCAGATATTTAGAAAGTGAATGCACTCTGATGTTGATGTTTCTTTTGCGTCTGAGTGATTCCCCTGCTTTGGAAGTCATCGAAGACGACGGAGGACCGCGGCTGTGCTGAGATTCGACATAAGGTAATGTGGGTTCTTATTTACATTCATTACCCTATTTTATCTTCTTGGACGCGCGTTAACTTCTGATGCATTGTAAAGACTTTTTCATTCCATTTTAATTAAGTTTACTGTATGAAACTTCCGTTCCATAATACAGCTTCATACTTTAAATATTTGCTTAAGTTACATTTAAAAATTGTTCTGAGAACATCCTCTTAAAAAAAGCTGAAAGTCTTCAGAATAATATACTGATAATTAAATCAACTTTCTACCTTTTAAATCGGCACCGTTGTACGTAAATTTTGTTATTTAAGGGCAGTGTGTCTTTTATTGCGTAGTGTTGTATCAAATTTCGTGTATTCGTTCGTCCGTCTTAAAACACACTTCTCCTTGCTCTTAATTTTAGTTATTCTTAAAGAATACGTGAAAATGTGTTTACTTATATACAGCGATCTTTTTTCAAGGCCTATTTTTGTTTTGCTTTTCCTTATCTGTTCGTTTCACTGTCACGTTATTCTCTAAGAAGGCGACTTTATCTATTCCAAATAGTACAGTTCGACCCATATTCCCTCAAACGACCTTCTGTTCTTTTCCTTTCCTTTCGAAGTTCAAGGTGGACTCTGTCCTTTAAGTAATTAGTCACTTGAATTTGTTTTCTTTCGCTTCCTTCAGGAGGAAAGGGAAACTTATAACGTTTATTTAAAGTCATATGAACCATTTTCTATTAATTATTGCGGTTTTTGATTTTACAATTGAAATCATCTCTAACGCGAAACAGAGGCAAAAGTTTTCACATTGTTCCTCTTAAAATCATACTATCCCCACAATCATTCTCTACAAATTGTAGGCTTTATATTTCTGTTCCGAAATCAGTGACTTTCGCCTCATCTATTCTTAATCTACTGCGTTTAAAGTGCTGGTTTTAAAGCTGTTCTCCTTTAACGGGTTGCGTGTCACCTATTGTAAGTACTACACATTTTCCATAAAAGTTGGGATTACAGGAATATTATATTTCCCTTAAAAATTATATATCCGTAGAGAAGATTTGGAAATTATTTTCCTATATTAAAAATACCATTTCCGTATCTCATTATTAGAAGGTGATAAGGGTCCGCACTGAGGACAAATCTGACGAATAGTTCATAGTTTTGAATAACAATTTAGAGCTAATCACAGTCCATCCTTTAGAATTATAACAGAAGCAATCAAAGTTCTTAAAATGTGCAATTTCTGATGCGTTTCCGTATTTGCTTGATTTCAATACTAAAATAATTGAAGAACGAAACTGTTTTAAGAAATTACCATAATTGTTATAGGCATTGCTCAGAACAATGTAACACTTTTCATAGTATAAAGGACAATTTTCATACCGTTAAATCAATTATAACTTTTTAAGAAGAGAAAGAACTTAACCTAATGCGAGGAAATATGCTACCATGAGATATATTTTAAAATATGGTATTATCTCTATTTGACACTTTCGAAAGCTGCACCCTAGTTATTTCAAGGGTGAAATCGCAAATCTTGGCACAAGTTTATTTTAAGCTTAATTTATTACGCATGGAATTCGAATATTTTAAGTTTTTAGATAAGATTTCCCCTTGGTGATTCTCTCATACAAACACAACGCATAAAATTAGATATCGTAACGAGTATCTTTGAAACAGCCCTTATTTCTTTCTAATGGTCAAGATTATCTAGGATATATCACCGCAGTTCCTTACGATCTTAATTCGCTGTTCATTATAAATATATGTAGAGATATTTCGGTACCAACAAATTGATGAACGTCGGAGTTCACTTTCTAACACTGTATTTTTAGGAAGTTAAATATTAGATGAACTCTTCATAATATTTCTTAGCTTTTGACAGCATATTGTAGACGTATATCAGCATTCATTTGAATGATTTTAAACTTGGTAATTTCTTATTCTTTTAATATTGACACATAAATTAAATCACCTATATGCCTGTTTTAATTAAGTTTTTTTTATCGTTTCCTTGAGGTGGGTAGTTTCAATTATTTCTCGAAATAAACTCGTTTTCCGAGCTACTTGAACGTCCAAGCATAATTTTCTATTAATATGTTCACTGATTTGCTTGAAATTGATTAACTAATGCCTCCATGGGTCGAAATGGTCGAAAACTTAAATGAATAGGGAAGTGTTCTAAAGTTGATCTCTCGCGACAAGAAAATAAAAGCGCCTCATATCCTGAAACATGGATTAATAAATTTTCTTTAGAAAACATCATTGATTGTATTTGTATATGAGAAATTTAAAATTTGTTTGGGCAATATCATTCTAAAGTCAATCAACGTCTTAAGACTTAAAAATGCTGGAACCGCTAAAACAATCAACTCTCCTTCTGTCATTTTCTTTTCGTCATATTATGACTTATCTTTTGACTAATTAAGGCGTTTTGTGTTTTTCAGTGTTGAACGTTTTTCGTGTCAAGGTTCGTATATTATTTCGTACACGTTAAAAAACAATTCCCCATTCTCTTAATTTGGGTAAGTCTTTGAGAGGACCAGGAAATGTGTGTATACGACCAGCATTTTAAGGCTGATTGATGTTTTCCTTCTCTCTTTGTTCCTTTCACTGTCATGTTATTCTCTAAGTTAGCGACCTTATCTCTTCTAAATAGTTCCGTTAGGAACGATATGGCCCTCAAACAATTCTTTTACCTCTGCTTCCGAAGTTCAAGGTTAACTCTTCCTCTCTCCCAACAGTAATTAGTCATTTGAATACCCTTTTCTTTTGGAATCTTGGCGATTCACGCAGGATGAAAGTGAAACTTTAAACTTTCCTTTTTAAAATCGGTTTAACATTTTTCTGTTTACAATTGCGCTTTTGGATCTCAGAATTAAAATATATTCGTAAATCAAATACAAGCGAAAGCTTTTGAAAGGTGCCTGATGAAAAAAGGCCAATGGTAGTTTTGAAATTTCTCTTCCGAAAATTCGCGTTTAATGGCAAATTCAAACCCCGGGCCAGTGAGGAACCCTGGATCGATTCTCGGCTATCGAAGACCTTTTCTCTTTCACCTCAGCCTCTAAAATCAAGCATGCCACACTCTTATCTTTGCTTATTTACATTTGTTTTTGCGACGTTTTCGATTTAGATAAGAACTATTTCTAACATTTTTAGATTTAACAGTTAAAGGTCATTAAAGTTACCACATACTGAAGGTCAGCATAAGAGTATATGGTTTTTCTTTTTTCGAAGAATCACATGATAATTGAGCCTAAGAAATATATAGAATGGCCCAGCTCAGTACATATAAATGACAGCTTATGATTGGTATTTGTATTGGTATAATTATGTGCATCCTAGAAATTATTTAAGTTCAAATATGCACCTTTATTATTTACTGAATAATGTATCCTTTACATTATATTAAAAATTTTCTACTTCGTTATAGAAGACTGCATTTTTTGCTGATATTTGTTTCCGGAAGGCAGAAAAAGATTACATATTAACTAAGCAGAAGGAATGTACAGAGTGGCCCAACTTTGTATGCATAAATTCCTGCTTATGATTGGTAAGACTTAAAATTATTCATCGTTAAATCATCGTGTTAATCAATCATCGTTAATTCATCGTACGTCTTAATCATTTTCTCGATATTAAATGCTTCATAATAGATTTATATGTTCTTTATTTTCTTTTTAGAAAGCAGCCATCTTTACTAATTTCACTTTTGTAAAACCTAGTAATAACATAAGAAATGGAATAGCCCAGTTAGTAGCTATAAATGACACCTTAAATCGGTTAAAATAAAAATTTTTATAGTTAAATGTGCTTCTTAATAATTTTCCCATAGTTAACCATTTTGTAAGGTATTAATAAGTTGTCTTTCTTCTGTTTGACAAGGCTGCCTTCTTTGCTGATTTACCTTTTTTGAAGGCAAGCTAAACATTCATAGGACTAGAAATTATTCATAGTCAATTGTGCATCCTAATTATGTGCTCAAAATTAAATCCTTTACACTATATTGATGTTTGTTTTTCTTTCATTTTAGACAGCATTCCTCTTGGCCAACTCTCCTTTTTGTAAGGCAAGACAGGATCTCAAAAATAACTGAGCGGAATATATTATATATACTGAGTGTTCCAAATAAGTATGTATAAATGAGAGAATATTATTAGTAGGACTAGAAATTATTTACAGTTAAATGTACATCTTTATAATTTGCTAAGAATGACTTCTTCTACAACACATTTATGTGTTTTTCAGTAGTATCGTTTTAAAAGTCGCCTTATATACTGAAATCATTTATAGTCAAATGTGAGTCTTAATTACTTGCTAATTATGAAATTCTCTTTAATATTATATGTTTGTTTTCGTTTTCTAGATTGCTACCTTCTTTGCTGATTTTTCCTTTCAAGATGTCAAGAAAGGATCGCATAATGAACTAGAAGAATGATGCACTGGAAGAATGACCTAGATATGTATGAATTCTTCCCAGGATCTCCACCAGGTCAGATGAATTTCTGCTGACGTTCCGACGGCTAACTCCGCCATCGTCCTCAGGGCGCTGAGTGCTCGGGACAAGTTGGGGCTCCTTTATATAGGCTCCGTTCGAGTGTACTGTTCTCTGATTGGTTGATTTCAACCTTGTCCGTTTATTCCTCATCAGCTGGAGTACAGGCTTCCAGGATTGGTGTAACAAGCATCCTGGTTTAAATTATTCTCTTCCAGTCCTATTTCAATCGCCTCTTTTGTCAGTCTATCCCAAAAACGGTTTCAATTGCGTAACTTTTCAGTTTTCTCGAAGAGAATGGTGTGGTCGTGGTTGAGGCTGTGTTCTGCAACGGCCGACTTCTCTGGGTGGTTTAGTCTAAGGCAGCGTTTGTGCTCATTAGTTCTGTTTGCAATGGTTCTGCCAGTTTCTCCAATATTCACTCACATGGGATTCGGTAAATCCCAGGAGTACTAAGTCCGACAGTGTCCTTCACCTTCACCAGCTGATCTCTCAGTGTACCCAGTGGTTTATGGATGGTTTGTAATTTGTATTTTCCGATAATTCTGGAGATTTTCCGGGAAATTGTGGAGACATATGGTATGCATGCTCTCGCGATAGTGGATTCCTGCTCGTCAGCAGTAACCTCCGGGGAAAGTAAAGGCTTCCTCTCGTTCATTCCTCGGTCTTGGTTGTTCTCACAAGTGGCCCTCTTGTTGGCCAGCTGTATCTCACATTTGTTATAGTCTTTTTTCCGGAAAGTTGTTTTAAGGTGTTGAAGTTGGTCCTCTAAACTCTCCTTATCGGCTGTTGACTGAGCTCTGTGAAACAAAATGGATAGAACACGTCGAAATGTTGACAGAAATTCATCTGACCTTGTGGAGACCCCTTGAAGAATTCATATATATCATATGCCAGGAAAGCATTAAATCTTTCAATAACCTAGTTGCATGGAATGACACTGCTTATGATGTATAGATTACAGCTTAAGATTGGTATGAATAGATAGTACTTTATGTCAAATGTGAGTCTTAATAATATTCAAAGAATTAACAATTTGTATCATACTAATATATTTTTTTTCTTCTGTTATATAAGGAAACCATCTTCGCTGTCTGCCTTTTCTGCAGAGTAAGTAAGGTTCATATAATAACTGAGGATAAGGAATAAATGAATGGTCTCAGCTCAGGATGTATAAATCACATATATATTCAGGAAAACTGGTAAGGGTGATTTTCCGCAAGATGGTGCGCACCCAGGAAAAATCCCAAGGCGCAAAATCACCTTTACCCGTTTTCCTGTGTTTACAACCTGAAGGGGGTATCCTTTCCGTCACTTTGTGTGGCCGGTGCTTCTATGAATCCGAGACCGCGAACGATGCCACCATGTGGACGAACTAGCAACGTTCTTGCCCACAAAGTCTTCCGAATGGCTTGGAGAAATGTTTTGCCGTGATAACTCAACGGACAGAGCACCCGACCGGCAATTCGGAGACCCGAGTTCGATTCCCGGTCCCGTCACACTTTTTTCAAGTCCATTCTTCATTGGCACATATATATGTAGATATTATTTACACTGAAAAGCGCGTCATCATCTCTGAAATAATATACTTTTTGTATTTTAATGTGCTCACATTGTATCATTTCAGAAGGAAGGCTTTTTTGCTGATTTTTCATTTTAGAATGCATAAAAGATTATATAATAATTACAAAGAAGGCCGAGGACTTTCCCAACAAAGTATGTATAAATGACAGCTTAAGATTGAGAAGACTAGTAATTATTTATCATTATTTATTTATTATTAATTTAAATTTAGGTCTAAATGATTTGTGCAAGTCAACATCCTTTATAATATATTGTGTTTTTGCTTCATTTTAGAAGGCAGTATTCTTTCCTATTTTTCCTTTTGGATAGAAGAAGAGGATAACATTGTAACTGAACATAAGGGATTATTGGAGTCAGAGTATGAATTACAGAGTAAGATAGGTAAGACTAGAAATGATTTATAATCAAGTGTGCATCTTAATGGTTTGCTAAAAGTTAAAGCCTCATAGTATGTTGTTGTTTTTTTGCATTTAAATGCAGCATTGTTTGCTGATATTCCTTTTTAAAAAACACGAATGGAGCACAAAATAACTGAGTAGGTGTAATACATGCAGAGGGTCTGTTTACATTGTATAATTTACACCTGAAGATTTGTAAGACTACTGCTATGTGCATATTAATCATATTATCAGAGACGATACTATCATAACATATTATTATGTTTGTTTTTTTAGGTATTAAAAGGTAGCCTTCTTTGCTGATTTTCCTTTCTGGAAGGCAAGAAAGTTTAACATAATAATTGTGCCAAAGGAATAAAGTTTTCCAGCCTAGTATGTATCAATCACAGCATAGAATTGGTATAACTGGAAATTATACGGAGTCTAGTGTGTGTCTTAATATTTTGCTTGTGGATAACTCTTTTAAATGTATTAACTGATGTTTTGTTTATGTTTTTCTTTCAATTTAGGTGAATGCCTTCCTACTTATTTCCCATTGTAGAATGCAAGAAAGGATTGCATAATAACTAAGAAGGAGTACATGAAGTGGCCCAACCCAGTATGTATAAATACCAGCATAAAATTGGTAGGCCCGAGAAGCATTTAAGGTCAAAAGAGAATCTTAATCATTTCCTCATAAATACCTCTTTATAAAGTATTAATTTGTTTTTTAATTTTCGTTTTAGAAGATAGCATCCTTTGATGATTTTCCTTTTCAAAAGACAAGAAAGGAACTAGTAATAATTGAGCAGAAGGAATACATAAAGTGGTCCAGCTCTGTGTGTATATATAGCGGCTTAAGATTGGCAGGACTAGAAAGTATTTTAGGTCAAATGTGCAAGTTAATGATTTGCTCATAATTAACTCTTTTGTATCCTACCAATGAATATTTTTTTCAATTCAGAAGGCAACCAGATTCAGTTTTGATTCAGAAGGGGTATTGGTAATTTTCCTTTGTAGAAGGAAAGAAAGGATTATATAATCTCTAAGAAGAAGGAATATATATATCTTTCAAGATGTCAAGAA
>KZ308836.1:697296-743952 GCA_000376725.2 Ladona fulva
AGGGGCACCGAAGGACGGCATCGATGGACCTGCGGGCCGCTACCTCCGTGGGATGTCGCCGGTGGAACGGGGGCAGCGACCACCGTGGGATCACCGGAGGGCGCCGAAGAGAGAAGAGGATGGCCTCTTCCATCCCCGCTCAAGGTAAGATTGAGCTTTCTTGAATTCTTGATGTCAGTTATCACATAATGTTTTAGGAAATAAGGAAATGAGTCAATAACGAATATATAAACACAAGTGTATCTTAGTTGAGACGAGAACTGTATGATATGTGCCATTTTAGGCAAGAAAAGCATTTTTTTCTCTTCTTTTAAATATATTTAGCAATTTTGTGTCCTTTCAACTCAATTCATTTTGTCCATCGATAATCTAACTTTTTTAAGTTATCCAAAAAATATTTTTTGTCGAACTCTCCAAATTAGGCCTCTTTTTTTGTGCTGACTTCCTTGGTTTACTTGAATCGCTTTCCTCCTACCCATTTTTTCATTTTTGGGTACATAAAGAAATCTCACGGTGCCAAATCTGGAGAATGTAGTGGATGAGGTGGCAATTCGTACCGTAATTTGTCAAGTTTTGCTGTGGCGATTGCAGATGACTGAGATTGTTCATTGTCTTGATGTTGGAGCACCTTTTTCTTCGCCAAATGCACCGTTTCTTCCTCAATTCAGCATCAAATCGGTCCAATAAATCAGCAGACGTAATAATAATAAGTAATACGTAAGACATAATAATAAGTAAGACGTAATAATAATAGTAATGATAATGGACTTTATTCAGTGCGAGATTGACACTAACAAGTCTCTTCTTATATCTAACCCTTAAGTCGGTGAAGGTGATGCCTCACCAATACCAGAAAACGGTGACCATGATATTTCCCGCTGATGGAACCGTTTTCGCCTTCTTTTTTCTCCGTTGGAAATCCACTGTTTTACTGTTTTTTCATTTTGGGGATCAACAGTCGCGAAACTATGTAGAAACGTTTTCAGATTGCGCTTAAACATGTCCAAACAGTGCTCCGAAGTTGTCATGCGATTCCGTTTCTGCTCAACTGTGAGCAAATGCTGCACCCATATTGCTGATAGCTTTCGCATGCCCAATTTTTCGTGTAGCATACTTTGTATGCGTTCAATTGACATGTTTGCAATGTCAGCAATCTCTCTGATCTTCACACGGAGATCTGCTAACACGATATCACGGACATTATTAACCATATGCTCCGTAGTCACCTCAACCGGATGGCCTGGGTGCTCTTCATCAAAAACGGATGTTTGGCCATGCCTGAATTCATTAGACCAATACCTGATGGTAGCCATCAAATGCACATAGTCCTTATAGACAGCATGCAACTTCACCTTTATTTCCTCACATGCCTTCCCATCCAAAAAGGAAATCGAATCATTGATCGATATTGCTCTTTGTCCATGGCAAGTAAACACGAACTTGACTACTTTCCATAACTATCAAAATGAAACTAATTGATTAATCCATCCGAAATTTTGACAGTCAATATTGTTACCACATTTAACTGGGCATTATTCAGATGCTTCAGGATTTAGTATGTGAATTTCTAGAAGATAGAATATTTAATTTACTTAAGGGGGTAGGCCTTCCTGATCAGTGTGAAAAATGGTACTTAAAAAACAAACAATTCCAGTTAATGTTTCAGCAAAACCTTTGAATCTTTGTCACATAAATATAGTATGGGTATATTCAGTACCTTTAAATTGATTTAAATGTAATGTTAAACTTTAAGACTGTAGTCCAGAAAATAAAGACTGCAATTTTTGGTGAAAAATGGTTTTCACAATTTAGCATTCAATTAAAAACTTTAGATCTTGACTGAATTATTTTCTGAAATGTATTGCATACTGGAGGGATTTCTGAATTTTGCAAAAAAACAGAAATTANTACTTTGAAGTGTTTTAATTCATCAAATATTATTTCTTTTGCTCATCTATGTGAAACATTCCATTTTAAACTAGCAAAAACATAACAAGAAATTATAAGAAAAATCAACCTGCAGGAAAAAGTTGTCATTTTGCATCTGAGCACTTGATGGGACATATTCCCATTTCCTGTTGATTTTCTTGAAGAGATTAAAAGGCAAAATAGTCTAGTCCCTCTCACATAAAGTGCAAAGATTCAGTGAATGGAGTTAAGCTTAAGTAGTTAAAGTGAAATTCATGATGAAATATTTTTATTTTGAACCAAATTTTTAGATTACTAAATTGAGTCAGGGCAAAATTTTATGAATAATTTCCTGTTTTATTAGAACTGAAGAATTGACAAGGACCTAATATCTGGCATACAGAAGGGATCAAAAGTTACAACGGAGCCCTCCAATTCCAAAGGTTAGGAATCGGCCAACATGGAGACCTGGAGTAGGGATGGGGCACCCTCCTGGGGATCCAGGGTATGTATCACAACGTTCTCATCCTTAACATGTATATTAGCATATATGAGCATCACCAGGCCTAGATTGTTACTTTGCTATTATTATCATCAATACAGTAGTCATCTGACCAAATATCATTGAAAGTATTTTTGAGAAGAGGTAAATATTAAGGGTTTGGCAAGGAACTCTGAAATCTAAAGTCGAATTCAAGGAAAACTAACTAAATTTTGATTTTAGTGATAAGTGATAAGTAAACTAATGCTTTGTTTCAGTGATAAGTAATTTAAAAGAAACAGTAAGAAAAATATTTCTTGAAGTTTTTTTATATAAATTAGTAAGGATCTATAAGGTAGTAATGTAAAAGAATAATAAACACTTAATAATAATGTACTTTTGCATTCAGAATGTCTTCATGTAAAAAAATTAGAATACAATATTTCATATTTCGATGGCTTCCTTGGTAATACGGTCCCAATAACTATTTCCATGGCCTAGTTGTTTGGTGGCCTCAAAATTGATCTCGCGTCCTTTATCCAAGACATACTCAGCCACTTTCTTGAGGCCACCGAAAGATTCAATAACAAATATTTAAAATACAGTTTATCCTAGTTGATAGGACTGTATGATAAGTAAGTGTGTTAGGCAAGAAAACACATTTTTTTATCTTCTTTTAAATTTATTTCTTAATATAGTCTCCTTTCAACTCAATTCATTTTGTCCATCGATAATCTAACTTTTTTATGCTATTCAAAAAATATTGTTTGTCGAACTCTGCAAATTAGCCCTCTTTTATTGCGATGACTTCCTTGGTTTACTTGAATCACTTTCCTCCTACCCATTTTTTCATTTCTGCATATATAAAGAAATCTCACAGGGACAAATCTGGAGAATGTGGTGGATGAGGTAGCAATTCATACCGTAATTTGACCAGGTGATTGCTAATGACTAAGATGGTGCGTTGTTTTGATGTAAGAGCACCTTTTTCTTTGCTAAATGGGGCTGTTTTTTCTCAATTCAGCATCGAATCGGTGCAATAAATCAGCAGACGTAGTACTGCCCCGTGATGTCCCTTCTCTTCTCTTAATGCTAACAATAATAGTAATGATAATGGACTTTATTCAGGGCGAGATTGACACTAACAGGTTGAGATGTTAACAATGCAAGCAATCACTCTGATCATCACATGGAGATCTGCTAGCACGATATCATGGACATTATTAATCATATCCTCCTTAGTCACCTCAATCAGACGGCCTGGGCACTCTTCATCAAAAACGGATGTTCGGCCATGCTTGAATTCATTAAACCAATATCTGGTGGTAGTAATCGAAGGTGCATGGTCCATATAAACAGCATGGAACTTCACCTTTATTTCCATACACGCCCTCTCATCCAAAAAAATAAATCGAATCTTTGATCGATATTGCTCCTTGTCCATGGTGGCAAGCAAACACGAACTTCACTAATTTCAATAACTATGAAAACAAAACTAATCGATTAATCCCACTGAAATTATAACAGTCATATATCTAAAGATGGCGTTAAATTCTGGCCTATGCATTTTGTGTCAGTGGTGCCATACGTCTCTAAACGCTGGTACTTATCATACAACCCTCGTAAATGCAAGATTGGTCGCCGATATTAAACAATTTTTTCTAACTCCTAATGTCTATAGAAAGAATCAGACAGTTCTTATCCTACAAGATGGCTGATGTTTGAATGTGATTTTAGGGGCACAGATGGACAGCATCGATGGACCTGCGGGCCGCTACCTCCGTGGGATATCGCCGGTGGAACGGGGGCCGCGACCACCGTGGGATCACCGGAGGGCGCCGAAGAGAGAAGAGGATGGCCTCTTCCATCCCCGCTGAAGGTAATTATCAAACCTCCCTGAATTTCTGCAATCAGCTGAGGAATTGAATCATACAAATCGAGAGTAATAGGATAGAAGTAAATCTGCAAATTTTATTACGTTGTTATTAATTAGATTCTTTCACTAATAGATAACTGATGTTTGAATGTGATTTTAGGGGCACCGATGGACGGCATCGATGGACCTGCGGGCCGCTACCTCCGTGGGATATCGCCGGTGGAACGGGGGCCGCGACCACCGTGGGATCACCGGAGGGCGCCGAAGAGAGAAGAGGATGGCCTCTTCCATCCCCGCTGAAGGTAATTATCAAACCTCCCTGAATTTCTGCAATCAGCTGAGGAATTGAATCATACAAATCGAGAGTAATAGGATAGAAGTAAATCTGCAAATTTTATTACGTTATAATTAATTAGATTCTTTCACTAATAGATAACTGATGTTTGAATGTGATTTTAGGGGCACCGATGGACGGCATCGATGGACCTGCGGGCCGCTACCTCCGTGGGATATCGCCGGTGGAACGGGGGCCGCGACCACCGTGGGATCACCGGAGGGCGCCGAAGAGAGAAGAGGATGGCCTCTTCCATCCCCGCTGAAGGTAATTATCAAACCTCCCTGAATTTCTGCAATCAGCTGAGGAATTGAATCATACAAATCGAGAGTAATAGGATAGAAGTAAATCTGCAAATTTTATTACGTTATAATTAATTAGATTCTTTCACTAATAGATAACTGATGTTTGAATGTGATTTTAGGGGCACCGATGGACGGCATCGATGGACCTGCGGGCCGCTACCTCCGTGGGATATCGCCGGTGGAACGGGGGCCGCGACCACCGTGGGATCACCGGAGGGCGCCGAAGAGAGAAGAGGATGGCCTCTTCCATCCCCGCTGAAGGTAATTATCAAACCTCCCTGAATTTCTGCAATCAGCTGAGGAATTGAATCATACAAATCGAGAGTAATAGGATAGAAGTAAATCTGCAAATTTTATTACGTTATTATTAATTAGATTCTTTCACTAATAGATAACTGATGTTTGAATGTGATTTTAGGGGCACCGATGGACGGCATCGATGGACCTGCGGGCCGCTACCGCCGTGGGATATCGCCGGTGGAACGGGGGCCGCGACCACCGTGGGATCACCGGAGGGCGCCGAAGAGAGAAGAGGATGGCCTCTTCCATCCCCGCTGAAGGTAATTATCAAACATCCCTGAATTTCTGCAATCAGCTGAGGAATTGAATCATACAAATCGAGAGTAATAGGATAGAAGTAAATCTGCAAATTTTATTACGTTATTATTAATTAGATTCTTTCACTAATAGATAACTGATGTTTGAATGTGATTTTAGGGGCACCGATGGACGGCATCGATGGACCTGCGGGCCGCTACCGCCGTGGGATATCGCCGGTGGAACGGGGGCCGCGACCACCGTGGGATCACCGGAGGGCGCCGAAGAGAGAAGAGGATGGCCTCTTCCATCCCCGCTGAAGGTAATTATCAAACCTCCCTGAATTTCTGCAATCAGCTGAGGAATTGAATCATACAAATCGAGAGTAATAGGATAGAAGTAAATCTGCAAATTTTATTACGTTGTTATTAATTAGATTCTTTCACTAATAGATAACTGATGTTTGAATGTGATTTTAGGGGCACCGATGGACGGCATCGATGGACCTGCGGGCCGCTACCTCCGTGGGATATCGCCGGTGGAACGGGGGCCGCGACCACCGTGGGATCACCGGAGGGCGCCGAAGAGAGAAGAGGATGGCCTCTTCCATCCCCGCTCAAGGTAAGATTGAGCTTTCTTGAATTCTTGATGTCAGTTATCACATAATGTTTTAGGAAATAAGGAAATGAGTCAATAACGAATATATAAACACAAGTGTATCTTAGTTGAGACGAGAACTGTATGATATGTGCCATTTTAGGCAAGAAAAGCATTTTTTTCTCTTCTTTTAAATATATTTAGCAATTTTGTGTCCTTTCAACTCAATTCATTTTGTCCATCGATAATCTAACTTTTTTAAGTTATCCAAAAAATATTTTTTGTCGAACTCTCCAAATTAGGCCTCTTTTTTTGTGCTGACTTCCTTGGTTTACTTGAATCGCTTTCCTCCTACCCATTTTTTCATTTTTGGGTACATAAAGAAATCTCACGGTGCCAAATCTGGAGAATGTAGTGGATGAGGTGGCAATTCGTACCGTAATTTGTCAAGTTTTGCTGTGGCGATTGCAGATGACTGAGATTGTTCATTGTCTTGATGTTGGAGCACCTTTTTCTTCGCCAAATGCACCGTTTCTTCCTCAATTCAGCATCAAATCGGTCCAATAAATCAGCAGACGTAATAATAATAAGTAATACGTAAGACATAATAATAAGTAAGACGTAATAATAATAGTAATGATAATGGACTTTATTCAGTGCGAGATTGACACTAACAAGTCTCTTCTTATATCTAACCCTTAAGTCGGTGAAGGTGATGCCTCACCAATACCAGAAAACGGTGACCATGATATTTCCCGCTGATGGAACCGTTTTCGCCTTCTTTTTTCTCCGTTGGAAATCCACTGTTTTACTGTTTTTTCATTTTGGGGATCAACAGTCGCGAAACTATGTAGAAACGTTTTCAGATTGCGCTTAAACATGTCCAAACAGTGCTCCGAAGTTGTCATGCGATTCCGTTTCTGCTCAACTGTGAGCAAATGCTGCACCCATATTGCTGATAGCTTTCGCATGCCCAATTTTTCGTGTAGCATACTTTGTATGCGTTCAATTGACATGTTTGCAATGTCAGCAATCTCTCTGATCTTCACACGGAGATCTGCTAACACGATATCACGGACATTATTAACCATATGCTCCGTAGTCACCTCAACCGGATGGCCTGGGTGCTCTTCATCAAAAACGGATGTTTGGCCATGCCTGAATTCATTAGACCAATACCTGATGGTAGCCATCAAATGCACATAGTCCTTATAGACAGCATGCAACTTCACCTTTATTTCCTCACATGCCTTCCCATCCAAAAAGGAAATCGAATCATTGATCGATATTGCTCTTTGTCCATGGCAAGTAAACACGAACTTGACTACTTTCCATAACTATCAAAATGAAACTAATTGATTAATCCATCCGAAATTTTGACAGTCAATATTGTTACCACATTTAACTGGGCATTATTCAGATGCTTCAGGATTTAGTATGTGAATTTCTAGAAGATAGAATATTTAATTTACTTAAGGGGGTAGGCCTTCCTGATCAGTGTGAAAAATGGTACTTAAAAAACAAACAATTCCAGTTAATGTTTCAGCAAAACCTTTGAATCTTTGTCACATAAATATAGTATGGGTATATTCAGTACCTTTAAATTGATTTAAATGTAATGTTAAACTTTAAGACTGTAGTCCAGAAAATAAAGACTGCAATTTTTGGTGAAAAATTGTTTTCACAATTTAGCATTCAATTAAAAACTTTAGATCTTGACTGAATTATTTTCTGAAATGTATTGCATACTGGAGGGATTTCTGAATTTTGCAAAAAAACAGAAATTAGAACTTTAATAAAAAAATCCATTTCAGCCTAAATATTTGGTTGTTTTTATAACTGTTAAAAACTAAGCCTATATCAGAGATCTTAACTGAGTGAAGATAGAAATGAGAAGAAAATTAATGTTGCTTGGAAATGCATCAAGGCACAGTGGGAAAGAAGTCAAAATTTAAGTCATTTGCTAAATTAATTGAATTCCTCAGCCCAAAACTGGATGAGATTTAAGTAATGCTCCTAATGAGGGAATTTGAATCAAAGGCTCATTTGTGTTCAGGATTGCATTCCAGTGACCATAAGTAAAATTTGAAGATTGGGCTTGTGAAAACTGAATGGAAACATGGAATTAGTTTCATGCCATTCTTACATTAATTTAAATAGTGAATATTTAGTCAAGGTAAAGAATTCTTTAATAGCTATAGGATATTGTTGTTATTACTTTCAGTTTACTTTCAATTACTTAATGCATTCAATTAAATGTTGTTCAACCTGATTTACATTCTACAAAGCACTTATACGATCGAAAATACACTAAGAACAATTTTTTTGAAATATTACCTTCACAAATACAGCCATTATGATACTGTTTGAATCGACCTACTTGGAAAATAACTAACTATTAACCTAACATAGCAAAATTTAAGCTCTAGATGATCTAATTCTTTTCTAAATTTACTCATGCATTATTTGAACATACATTATTAGCTATAGATGAACTTGCAGTTTTGACCAAGGCTCAAATGAGACTAATTTCCATTGCTCCTTTCCTTCTAAGAGAAAGAGTAGGAAGCATTCCTGAAAAAGCTTTTCTCAGAACCTTACTTTCAGTGTCCTTTTAACACATGGATCTTCAGATCTAGAAAAGATCAAACACAGAGTTTTACTTCACACAGAAATCAATGGAAAGATCTTCAGTGAATTGTACCCTGGCTTATGGTCACTGTTTGTTAGGGCCTGGCATACAGCACCCCTGCTTCTTTCAATCCTCAAAAGACCAACCCACCAACCCCAGTGGTTTGTAGTGTCCAATTTAGGAACCACTGATGTAGTTCATAAAGTCATTACTACATCAAAGCCTCACCATTAGAGTGGTCAGAATATTTGTCTGTCACATTTCTGATGTCTTGTGATAGTCAGGTGTTGATAGTCTGCCCTATACATTCATTTTCACCCTCCAAAAATGGAAATATTGGTGGCAAAGTCTTGTTTTTCCAATGAGGAAATACACAAAACTCAAAAAACAAACTTTCATGTTTTGTTTGATTTTTCCAAATCAAAAAACTTACCTAACTTTTCTTTCCTATGCAAGGAAAGCTGTTATCATCCTCTAAATGAATAACTCCATCACTGTGACCTTAGTTATTTGCAAATGCAAAGTTTGGTACTTGGATGATTTCCATTTTTAAAGTATAGATTCATGTGTTAAACTATAAGTCTTAGTATGGTTTTGTATGTTCTGCCATTCAGAGAATTTTGGTTTTATAAAAGAGAGATAAACCTACTCAAAGAGTATTTTCATATATTTTAATATAGTTTTATATTTTTTAGTATAGTAAGTATATTATACCTGAATAAATCAATCAAATTCTGCTATCTAAAAATGTTGATAAAAACGTAAACAAATATCAAACTAACTGAAAATAATGAATTTTAATGCAGTATTGAAATAACTAAAAGGTTATTTCCCCAGTTGTAAAGGACTCATTTCCCCAGTTGTAAAGATTGTTACCTGAAATGTTGGTATATATATTTTGGCTATGGTCAAGGAAAATTCTTCATTTATTCCAAATTCAGACATAAAACATGGAATGACTAAGATAACACAAAAATAGGCTTTCGCAGGAATTCCTATAACATTTGATTTAAGCTATTCAATGGAGAAAGTCAATTTGTTTCTTTTGAAAAGTAATTACATCACACATTTAGAATAGCTAAATGGTCAAAAATTTCTAAAATTGATGTATAATTTTTGGAAACAAATTTCATTTCTGGGTTTGGATTATATCTTGAGAATAGCTTACAAAGGAAGGATAAAATATGAGATATACTGCAATTTCGTCAAGATCACAATTACTTCACGTTTTGTTGCTACTTTACTCTCAGATAGCTGATGATTGGATCTGTTTTCAGGGGCACCGTTGGACGGCATCGATGGACAGGTGGGCCGTGGGAACCCTGCATGGCGCCAAAGAGAGAAGATAAGCCTGCACCCATCTCTATCCCAGGTAATTCACGCTTTTTTCTAATATCCATTTTGCTTGAAAGCCTCTCTACCTTAGAATATATTTATTACTGCCCATGAATGAGATAGAAAAATAGTGTAGAAGTATGAATTAGGTGATAATCAGCACGAAACAGGCAGGTGTTGCTTTTTGATGGTTTTTGGAGTTTATCTGTTACTTATTTGGCGTTGGATCCATATTATTTTTGGGAAGAAGCAGTACTTTTTCAATTCCAATAGTTGTGATCTTAATGATGCAAAACTACTTATTTACTGAGCCCAATTTTTAGATACCGTTCAATAATCACACATTCGACGGAATATATTCTGGTAGGAATGCACAGCTAAAGATGTCTTCTCATTAGTCAACTTTAGCAAAACAGAATTCACGGTTATGAATGATACCTTCACTAGATATTCTTAAGAAATGAGTATAACCTATTATATTCACAGATAGATTTTCAGTCTACTGCAATCTATAATTTAAATTCTTTAATAAATATTTTAATAACTTTATATTTTTTCAAGAGTACACTAATACCAATTCTAGAAAAGATATTTGTTGTGAATAGCAATAGATAGGAAGAGCTTGTGATGGCAATAGATAGGAATGGAAGAGAAGAACCATAAAATTAGAGTAAGTTGAAGCTTCCTTTATTGTTTGTGATGACCGTCCAAGTAATGGCTTTTCTTGCTTGAATTAAGGAAATCAATATGCACTTAGTATGACTTTCACTCGTAACATAATAATTGCAAAAGATTTTGAAGAGTAAGATGAAGAGTGATTGCAGATATTGCAGAGAAAGAAAGCAAAGTTCAAAAGCTAAATTGAAAGTGAGGACTTATTTTGGGAATTGAATTTATTAGAGCTTGCAGACATAATACTGGTTTAAATCAAACTTGAATAAATTAGGAAACGTGAAAGAAAATGACCGTCAAAGTTAAAAATAATTTCAGTAAATAATTTTGCTAATTCTTTAGTAAAATTGCTAAATGTTCCATAAATATTTGAATTCATATACTAGGTAGCTGTTAAAGCAATTAGAGATGATACTGTTGGCTAATATATACCATTAAAAGTATTTCCTTGAAGGCATGATGTTACAAACATATTTAACAATGTCTCACTCTGTTAACAGTCTCACTTTCTGTAATTAAAACAGTGGATACGCCCTTACAAATAATTTAAACTTGAGCACACACATTTGCAAAATATGCTGAAAAGCTGGGTTTAAATGCTCATTATAGGTAGATGTGAGGAAATGGTTAGAGAGCAAGGTAGAGGTCATTTCACACTAGTTAGGCCATTTCTGGAATATGCCGAGTATATGGGACACAGCGGATGAAATGAATGCTTGCAAACTTGTGAAAGTGTATTGCAAGGTGATATGATTTGTTAAAAAGTGCTAGGATAGAAAAGCAAGCGTTACACATATGCTCCCAGATGTAGATTGGGAATTCTTGAAAGAAAGGAGATTAGGCTTTAATAGGTTGATAAATTCAGAGAAAGTACAGTGGCGGAAGATGTAATTGTTATTATGTGACCCTTATCTGCTACTTTGGCCAATTTGAGCATGAAATATGAGAAATAGATGAGAGGACAAGTCATTTTAGGGATACGCAACATATGTTTACGTATATTACGATACGCAATAACAATAAGCTAAAGAGGTAATTCAAATGCTTGGTGTTTACACCGTCTTGTCAAAGGGCAGCTTACAGGGTAATTATGTTGACTTAGAGGTAGATGTAACTCCCTCCTGACAATTTACAGACTGATATTTACTTGGTTTCTCACCAAGGCAAATGTGACTCCTATCATGCAAAAGCACTTTACATTGGAGTCAAGTGAAGTATATTTTCATGCTCCAGCCAAAGGTAGGGCATACACGTTATACAAAATCATTCTTTTTTAAGCCTCAGTCATTGCATGTGCAGGGGCACTCCCTAGAATAATTTAGTATATTCCTCCACACTAATCTACCCTTCAGTTTAGAAGCTCCTGGAAGAGCCTCCAGTGTACTTAAGAAATTCATTGCCATATTTGTGCAAAGTGCTCATGTTATAAGTTCAGGAATAGTGAACTGTCTGTAGTGGTAATAGTGGTCCTAATATTTACTTATACACCCCTTCAGCTGACAATGACAAGTTACAGGCCTACCTTGATACCTGTCAATGTTACTGAACTGACTCTGTGAGGTGAGAAAAATAATACAGAATAAGATATCTAAAATAACAGTAAATTCACTCAAACTTCTCCAAGTTAAGGGCAAATTTGCATAACTAGTTAATTTCTTGTACCACTATTAATACCTACTACTCGAAAATTCATCAGAACAGAGATTCAGTTAAGGATGAGGTAATTAGAAGCAAACTTCTTTATGAGTTAGGTAGCAGATGTAGTTATCAACAAATTGATTCTTCCCTTCAATTCAGGAATTGAATTGAAAGCAGGTCATAACTACTTGTGATGGACTCATATAAAATCAGGTTTATTAAAATGTACACTAGTATTAGAACCACAAATACATTTATTATACTTTAAGAAATTAGGAATCAGAATTCTTTCTGATTAAAATGATGGACGTGAGAGTATTATGAAAGAGTCGGAAAGGCCAGTGTTGGTTATAATAGTAAAAAGTAAAAATAACTCCAAAAACAGTCAAGTAAACACCTTTGCCGCTTATGCCCTCAATGAGAGCATCTTCATAGCTCTGTTGACAGGATAAAACTGTTAATTTCAGTGGTCATTGCAAAGATTTTAATTATCATCATTTGATGATAATTAAAATCTTTGAAAAATTCAAAAAATAATTCATGGAATGTGGTGGACTAATTCAGGGCTTCCATTTGCTCATATGTAGTTATAATGGAGGCTATAATTTTCATTCATTTAGCAAATATATTGGGTCTTATCTCATTCTTTGCAGAATATCAATCAACCAATAATAATCAACATCAGTAATAAACATCCTCCTTTATAAAATTTTGCTCAAGTTTTGTTAAAAATATTCTTTTTAGGATCCATGTTGGAGAAGCATGCCAAACGCCAGAGGTCCAAGACGGTCCGTGCAGAAACACCTGGTGGAAGCCAACCAGTAACTGTGTACAGTGCACATTATTAGTGACTGAAGTGTGCAGGATGAGGACCAGTGAGCAGCAGAATGGATATTCAACAGCTGAGGTGAGTGATTTAGTTATAGCATTAGGATTAAAGAGGACAGGTTTAGCTTAGATAAAAAATGGTAGGAAAATAACCCTTGGCTCATTTAGGGGGTTTAGTTGAATAGCGTGAAAAATAAAAAAAATATATGGAAGAAAATAAGTGAAATATGCAGAAGATAAATGGGAGGGATAATTTTACAGAAAAAGAAATCAGAGAAGGGGAGGGAGGGGTTATAATTGGGGGAGGATAATGAAAGAAAGAGATTTAAGGGGAAGTAGGGGAGGTAAAAGTAGGGGGGGGGTAAAAGTAGGGGAGGTAAAGACGAAAAATAACGATACGGGACTCATCCGAGGCCCCGTAATCGGAATGAGAACACTTTAAATCCTTTAACGAGGATCTATTGGAGGGCAAGTCTGGTGCCAGCAGCCGCGGTAATTCCAGCTCCAATAGCGTATATTAAAGTTGTTGCGGTTAAAAAGCTCGTAGTCGGAGGTGTGTCTCGGACGGTCGGTTCGCCGCTTGTCGGTGCTCNGTGAAAATATAAATGCTACAATGTAGCTACATTGGGTGGGTTACGCGATATAAGTTTGGCAATACAAATACAACCAGCTAGTACATAAACCTTCTCATGCCATCGGTGAACGTAGTGAAGAGAGGAAGCAATCGCTGTGTGTACGAGGAGAAGAATCAACTCAAGACATCAGCCATGGACACCCTACAAAGTAAATTCAAATATTTAAAAATTGATGTTTTTACCTTAAATATATTCATTATATTGTGAGTGTTTTCTATTTATTTGCATGATGTTGATTTTAGAATACATCCTCATCAACAGGTGTAAATTTTGTTAGAACATAAATATTTAGGCACTATGATTACTACAGTAATCATAGTGCCTAAATATATATGTTCTACCAAAATTTACACCTGTCGATGAGGATGTATTCTAAAATCAACATCATGCAATTAAATAGAAAACACTCACAATATAATGAATATATTTAAGGTAAAAACTCAATTTTTAAATATTGAATTTACTTTGTACGGTGTCCATGGCTGATGTCTTGAGTTGATTCTTCTCCTCGTACACACAGTTCCTCTTCCTCTCTACACCACGTCCGCCGATGGCATGAGAAGGTTTACGTACAACCCAGTTGTATTTGTATTGCCAATCTTATATCGCATAACCCACACAATGTAGCTACAATGTAGCATTTACATTTTTACCCGTATTCACGTATCGTCTGGCCCTTCTCAGGTTCTCGGAAGCAACTCCGCTCCTAGGTGGGGAGTCGTCCTTCCCCTCCCAAGAGAAGAGAAATTCAGCTCCAGGGTGAACAATGTAGTTAGAACTGCCTCTTCATCCGTTCAGAATGCCAAGAATTCAAATCTTCACTTTCAATTACTCAAATGTAACGATTACTCGCACAAGCTTTGAAGTAGATTACCAGTAAAAATTACTATTTTAAAAATGTATCAATTACAAGCAAAAAATTACCAAAATGTAATCATTACAAGTAATTCGATTACTTTTACTTCTTTACATCACATCACTGGTGATACACAATTGAATTAATGTTTTATAATGTAACCTTCATAATTAGAAACTGTCCTTGCCTAGAAAAGTCCTACATAAGACATTACATGTTCAGAATTAATTTTAAATCATGCTATTTCCATCTAATATATAAAGATAATGGACAATTACAACTCAAACAATTCATATTTGTGCAAACAATGTTTTTAGCAACTTTGCAAGTAATATTTTGTGCTGTGAGTACACATAGTGTTCCATCTCTTAATTTTGAATCTGAGCTGTTGTAGAAAATTTTATTCAGTTTTTTCATTTGATCTTCGCTCAGTAAGTTTCTCTTAGAGTCAGCACTTGCTCAGACTCTCTATCAGTATTTATACAGTCGAGTGAATCCTAATATTTATAAGAGGGCTCATATTCAAATATTTGTAACTTTTGGTAACCCATAAGATTTAAATTTGAAAATAGAAAAAGAGGGTTAATACACATTTTGAAGTTGATGATAAAGAATTAACTGATAGAGCACTGATGGGGATGTTGAAANATAATAATAATAATCTTGGATCTCTGTAACATATGTATAATAACTGGGGAGGAAATGATCCCTTATCTATTATTTAGAACTTATTATTTTAGAACTAAATAAGTGTATTCATAATTACCATAAATTATAACAATTAGTCATTGCAGGAATTGCAGTTTTACCAAAACTATATGTTCATTAATCATGCATCTTCAAGTCAGAGAAAATTTTATTGATAATTAAATGCAATTTTAAAATAGCTCTATATTCTTGTTAAAAGCTACATATTTGTCTGAAAGTGCTTTAGTTTGACCTTATTATACAAGCTTTCTAAAGATGTTTTGCTATTTTTTTCTAAAAATTTGTGTCATGTTTACTCATTGATGTAATGAGTTAATGTAAGCATGATTGAGTGTAATGTAATGAGTGAATTATTTCACCACTTCTTGGATGTATTCCTGCTGTAACAATCTGTGTAACAAGCATGTGTGCTGGTCATAATGTATAATTAGGAAAGTGTAAATTGGTGATTGGTGTAAATAATGTGCATTAACCAATGAAAGTAGCATATGAAAAAAGAAATACTGTAATAACTGAAAAAGAATTTTAAAATATTGGGTGAACAAAACAAAACATAAAACAAAAATAAAAGATAAGAAAAGAATAAATTGAAATAAACTAATAATAAAAAGAAATACTCAACACAAACATAACAATTTTAATGACCGGAATGAAAATTTATTTAATCTTCTTCTCATTTCAGTTGTGTACTATCAGTGTACATAATAATTGCGTTGCAGTGATTCCTTAATCTGTTTCACCACAGCTTTGTAAAGAAATATCAGATTGAATGAATTTAGGTATTTCAGTGACAAATAAGGAAACAATCTGTGTTTGCCATTAGCAAGTAATATTTTACAGAATTCCCAAATTGGGCTATAGTGACCCATGTTCTTGTTCAGATATGACTGTCTTTTTGTAATGTTTTCCCATAGTGTGATTCTGGTTGAAGTACCTGTTTTTGAATCATTTACTGAGTAAGGGCATATTCTTCTTAAGAGCTTTAAAAGATACCTAAACATTTTGGAGCCCCCTTTTCCACCATTAACTTATATATAAAACATGCTAGCAGTATTTTATAAAAATTATAGTCAGAATGGTAGATGACAGGACTAAATCACAAAGTTAATAACAAAATTAAAGCATAAATTGATCTAACTTTCATTTGTTTCAGTGTAAGTAGTTAGACAAATTGGATTGCTAGTTACTAGGTTTTGTCTCTAGGGTTGAGCCACTAGGTTGTGATCTGTGCTCTGCCCACGAGGCGTTTCAGGGGTTGGGGAACCGTAGCCAACAGTAAGTCCCGATTTTGGGCGGGAAGCCTGAAAATCTGTACAGTGTTGCAGTTTTAGCAGTCAGCTCAGCTCTCTCTCTCTCTCACTCTGTCGGTCGTGACTGCTTGGAGGCTCATTTCACTGCAATTCTAAGTTCTTTGTAATATCTCAGTAAATTTTCGTTTTATAGTTTAGGTCGGTTTTTAGTCTTAAAATGTATTCCTTTTTTCACTTATATTTTATAGTTACTTACAGATTTTTTTTCTGTATCCAGTTGAGAACTACTGATGTCTGGTAACTGTTGCTTCTTCTCACAACATGGCCTGTCCACATGTATTTCAGCAATCTTACCTTAAGTGTGGTGTTTCAAACTCAGGTGTTGCGTTTCCTGTCTCTTCTTGTTATTCCAAGCATAGACCATTCCATATTTCTTTGTGTTGTCTGGAGTTACTCGGTTATTGCTGCATTTAATGCCCAATTTTAATTTCCATACATCAACACTGGTAGAATGCATTGGTTGAAGGCTTTCCTTATCAAGATTATTTGAATTGTTGACTTAAAAGTGAATGTGGTTCTTCTGAAGGCACTGAAGCCAAGTTTAATTCTTCTGTTCACTTCCTTCATCCTGCTGTTCTCTCCTACTGGCTATCTTAGGAATGTGTATTCTGAGCAGACATCAGGAGGTATATCATTCAGTTTCATTTCTTCTTGGCCTGCAAATTACCTTTGTTTTTGTTCACCCTGATCTTTTGTTCTGCTGAGGACTACCAGTTAGTACTTCTGCATCAATTGCAAATAATACTATATCATCTGCAAAATGCAGGTGCAGGTTTAGTTCGATGTACTCCCCATTTATTTATAGAGTAATAGGAAAAACAGTTGGTAATGAAATGCTTAAAAGAACAAATTAATGATGGTAGAACCTTATGTATGTAATTTTAATTTATTTACTTCCTGCCAGTTTAGAAAGGTCAGCAAATACCCTTTCAATCATAGTTTGCCAACCAACTTTGCTCTAGTAGTAATTATGGATATTAATTGTCTTGGAATGTATAGAAAGGCAAGGACCTGGATATACTGAGGACAATTCTTAGACCTCCCATTTCACTTACTTGAATTTAGTTGAATGATTGCCTTTCTGCAGTTTTTAAGTAAATGAATTTGGTATAGTTAAAATCCTTAAGTGAAAATGAGATTAGTGGTAAACATTTACATAAGTTGTTTTATTACATAGTACTAGAATGTAGGGAATCTTGCATACAACTTCTGAGCTTAGAAGTTCATCTTATGACAAATACTTACACAGTGCACAAGTTTTTACTTGTAAGTAATTTTTCTAGTTGATTTTGGTGGTGTTTTTTGTTTTAATGCCCATATTGAAACTGTTTTGCTAATGTGGCCATTAGTAATGTATCAATTGGAAATCTCAGAATTTTTTGGGTACTAGAATGTAAGAAATTTGAACCTGGTTAATGATTAGCTGCTAATAATAGTTAAGTTTGTCATCTTAGTATTATGGTGAATATTTATTTAGGTTAAATAGAGAAAATATTTTTTAAACTATGAATTCAGCTCATTCAAATTGGTAAATGAAGTTCTACTTACAAGAATAGTTATAATTTGGTGTCCTCTTAAAACATATGGGATGGATTTAGATTTGTAAGTTGTCATAAGCAACTACTGGTATATGGTAAAGGTTGTATAATGTCTTACCTATTCTATCGTACATTGAGCTTGCAGTATGCAGGCATTTTTTACTTGTTTTCATACATTGCTCAAGGGCTATGCTTAGCAATTCATCTCCTCTTAATATTTATACATTAAATATCCCACACACCCATAAATGCCTATACATTCCTCTCTATTTATTTTTACTACTTTAGTCAAAACCCTCTCTTCTCCTACAATGCGGCCTAATAAGTTTTCCTTTTACCCAACTTAATTATCTCACCACATATCAACATTCTGGAGACCTAGAACATTTACATCTGCTTCAACCTCTATTTTTTAACAAGTGTAAGGTCCAAAGCATGATGAAATTATGCTTACATTTATGAATGCTTTACTTTTGATATGGTAAGAGTATGATATAATAATAATAATCTTGGATCTCTGTAACATATGTATAATAACTGGGGAGGAAATGANAACTTAGGAATGAAAGTCTTATTTAGATACAAAGTAGTTCCAGGATTAGTTTTAATCGTTTCCCTGATTTCCTTAGTCGAATTATAGGAAATACATACATACTAGAGATTGGCAAATGGGAAGTTTTGACCTGCATGGTCAACCCATCTCCAGAAACAATGGGTTACGGGTTGACTCGTACCACCAAAATACGGGTTGAGCCGACTCGTACTGTTATGAATCAGTGAGACCCGTAACGTCATCATCGTGTTTGACATACGCGTGCGATTCAAAAGCAAAGGCTTACGCTTCTTTCGTTTCGTGAAGTATGAAAATAGATTGAAAGAAATCTTTTTGATCGACGCGGACTTGAAGTTCGAGCTCTCTTTTCTACATGCAACATTATTAGTTTTCTCACTGTGAATCGGTCTGGAGAGGTGAGACTGTATTTCTCTATTGTCATTATATCCATAAATAGAGATGAGATGAGAATGAAAGATCGAATCGAAAGTCTTTGGTGCCTTTTGTATTAGGCGCAAAGTATCAATCAAAGTAAAAATGTCGTTTTTACAGTAAGAAAAGAATAATTGAGAGAGACAAACTTCGTATTTTTCATATATTGATTACTGTCAGAAAAGAAAGTAAAATTTTACACGCTAAGTACTCCCTTTCTTTTTCCAGTCATTTTGAGGATATCCAAGCAATAAAACCTTGATACATAACGAATATGGACGTGTGCTACCTCGTTTCACTGGATTATGACTAACTACTACATCTACGTAAATAAGTATCGACCACTGTTAAACAAGCAGAATGAAAGAATTACCTATAACACAGAAGCTCTAAAATCGGTATGAACGAGTCTATTTTGGTTTTGCAAGAAATTAACCAGCTAATGAGCACTCTGTCTCATTCTGTCCCTTTTCCCCTCTCTCCTCTGCTTCTCCCATCGGATTGTATTGTCTATTCAATCAATGGCACCATAAAATCATAGGTGGGTCCAAGCGGATTCAAGGGAGAAAAACCCCTTTTTGGCACTTTATCTACCATCAAGCGTTACTCTCGGTGTTCACGTATTAAGGAAGGAATGCCTTTACAAAAATGAAAGGGGTTTTGGGGAAAACCAATGGATAGGACATTTTTGACCTTACCCCTGCTGAGCAGGTGCCCAACGCTCAGTATATGGTGATGGTGACCAGTCTTATTGTATAAGAAAGGCTGTGGTGGTTTACCTTTGTGTAGTTCTCGCCGCGGGTCTTCTCCATGGAAAATCTTCATAACTCTTCCAATCTCTTCCACGGGCATTACTCCTTAAAGACGTTTGTAAAGGTTTTGGAATCTAATTCATTGTATAGTCTTTGGAATAACCGGTGGCACACCTCTGTGCATGGTCGTGCCGAGGGCCTGTGCCGCCCGTGAGTAAAGAGGTATTTACCGCCCCTCTTAATTGATACTGCAATACTGTAGTATAAATCTAAAAAAATTACGCTCGATAAACTTCATTATCATGGAAAAATAAAAACAACTATGTTATAGAACATGAAACTCAACGCATTAAATATTTGGGAAAGGGCATATAGCTTTCAGCTCTGCTACTATATAGAAATAAATTCCTGTATTTTCAATAACAATTCACAAAAATAGATAATCTATCGCCCTTTGGAAGATTCATAGACGATTAATTCAATTCTTATTGTCATGGGTTCAGATAAGTATAATTTTGCATTCAAGAATGCATAAATCTATAAAAGTGCGAAATTGACAACTTTCAAAAGCTATTATGTGGAAGATAAAGAGATTTACATATAATGAATGGTACTAAAGAAATCAGTTGACTCTTTTAAGGTTCAGATGAATCATTAATGCTGTTTAAAGAATGGGCAGAACATCGGATAAAGACTGGTCTATTAGTAGGATTTAAGTAGTAACAAAGGAGCTAGGATACTGTATTCATTACCTCAATTTATTAATATGATGCCGAACTATTACAGAGTATATGAAAATGCTCATTGTTTAAATGCACCACCTGCGAAGTTTCAAATATTCAAATAATTATAATGTAATCATTTATTATAATACTATTTTTAGTATACTTTACTATGCACCAACGAAGTGAAATACCCCGTCTGCTCATTCATTAATAAAAATTATGATTTCTATTGTGATAAAATATGGATATTATTTTAAGGTACATAATGAATTAAATTTGGTTAGAGATTATTTGGTATCAAAATCCGTATTTTCCTGTTTAAATGTTTTGATACTTTACCTTTTGATAATTTATTCATAACTTTACCTCTGATATCGTACCCAGTATCATAAAATTATGAAAACTAGAATTATGAACTAGAAAACTCAGTTTCTGAAAAAACAACAGATACTCAACAGCGATACAGAGGGTAGAGGAAAATTTTTCGTAGATATATCTTAATTTTTATTCGTCAGTATCTAACATTAAAAATATAACGCATATTGCAAAAACAAAAAACCCCTAAACCACTTTGCACAAGGGCCAGCGCTAACTTACAACGCCTAACTCTTTTACTGATAAGCATGTTTTCCTTGAGTACCACGACGAGGGACGAGTCGGTAGTAAGACCCGGCAGATGAACCGATACAAGACAGGTCGACCGATTCATTTTGAGTCTCTTCGACCCGTCCTGACCCGTTTGGGTGTTTGAGTACTCATTGAGTCAAAGAGTACCTTCGACTCATAGCCGACCCGTATACCATTTACCGTTCACTATACCCTGTGCCTACAAACATCACACAGACCAATGCTCGTAGGCGCTCCGAGAATACGGGTCGAGACGGTTAACCATTGCTGATCTCTANTGTTGAGAAAACCAAAGGAAGCCACACAACCCCAACCCAACCCAGATCGCAGAAAAAAAGGCGATATAGACGGGAAATAACCTCGACACGTCGAAATGTTGTAGAGAATGTAAGAGATTGTTGGGTTGGGTAGGGTTGGGGTTGTGTGGCTTCCTTTGGTTTTTTTAACAACAATCTCTTACATTCTTTACAACATTTCGACGTGTCGATGTTATTTTTCGTCTATATCGCCTTTTTTCTGCGGTCTGGGTTGGGTTGAGTAGGGTTGGGGTTGTGTGGCTTCCTTTGGTTTTTTTAACAACAATCTCTTACATTCTTTACAACATTTCGACGTGTCGATGTTATTTTTCGTCTATATCGCCTTTTTTCTGCGGTCTGGGTTGGGTTGAGTAGGGTTGGGGTTGTGTGGCTTCCTTTGGTTTTTTTAACAACAATCTCTTACATTCTCTACAACATTTCGACGTGTCGATGTTATTTTTCGCCCGTAAGATTGTAGGGGTTTGGGAATTCCGAATATTCATAGAAAACGCATACTCCTGGTTTGTCCTTCGCGCGAGAAATTTCCTTGAAATCGCAAGGGACTTAACTCCTCGATCTCTGTGGTATCTGGTGAGCAAATGACAGAACTACAGGCAAATCCATCGTGGCTGAGTGAAAAATCGGTAGTTGTCCACTTAAAATGAGTGCCATTACCGTAGTTTTTAGTACAATTATAAACTAAAAACATATTTTAAATTCGCAAGGTTTACAGTGTACGTGGTCCAAATTCTGTGAAAATATGATCATTTTCTGTGAGTGAAAAAAAAAGGCTGTCGAACCACTATCAAATATTTACCCGTATGCAAATATTAACCCGTATTATTTACAAAGATAAAGCAAATGGTCATCAAATTAGAGGAGTTATTTTAATTCAATAGCTACGGAATGGACTAAAATCGTAAAGAAAATTAAGTTCGCTTAGATTTAGTAGGATAAAAAAATTCACGATATTGTGCTGGAATTAGAGAATTTTATTTCTACCCAAGAGTTTTACAGATACATGCATTTAGGAACAATTATATGTACCATTTAAAATCTTTACAATGCTCAAATATTCAAGAATAGAATCTAAACAAAGAAGTAAAACAATTAGGAAAACTAAACAAGATGTATGGTTTAGAAACAAATTAAACAAGAACTGGTTTACTTTGACAACCACAATACTATTTAACAAATACAATATTAAGTAAGAAAACAACCACATAAATAATAGCATAATCTACACCGTATCTGAAATGAAAAACCTTGTGAGATGTTATAACTCTTTATCTTACTATGACAATCGTCGTAAGTTTTTCCTCGGAACCAAATATTTCTGAATTGTACGAATTGTTTTCTAAAACACACTGGACATCAGAAAGAGGAAGAAACGAATAAAATAAACAGCAATTGTAACTAAACTCTACAAGCGGTGTATGGGTGTGAAACGTGTACCTTACGAAAAGAGGAAATCAAAACATCGGAGGTATTTGAGATGTGGGTGTGGCGTAGAATGGAGAAGGTGAGCTGGGTGGATAGAAAAACAAACATAGAAGTGCTAGAAATGGTTGGGGAGGAAAGGGTTTTAATTGAAGTAATTAAGCGCCGACAAAAGAAATGGGTGGGTCAGATATTGAGCGGAGAGGGATTGCAGAAGAATGTAATAGAGGGTAGAATGCAAGGGAAAAGACAGAGGAGAAGGCAAAGGCAAAACATGGTAGATGACATAAAGGGTGGGGTGAGTTACCAGGTAACGAAGGAAAAGACTATGAATAATAATAATAAACGTCTTTATTGGGCGAAATTGGACTAAAGAGTCCCATCTTCCATTTAACACGTGTCATGTAAGTAGAAAATGATATCAAACATAAAATACAGATAAAATTGCGATAAGTTACAAAAATTATTAATAATTACAAATTAAAGACATTATAGGCATTAAATCATTCAAGAATTCATAGATATAATGGAAGAGGAAAGAATAATAAATCGGGGAACACAAGAAATAAGAAAGGGAGAGAAAGTAACAGGATAGGGAGTGTGAAATGAAGGGTGACAGATGAGTAGAATGTAAATGAAAAAGAGAACAAATAGTGCCTATGCAACTTAGGCCTGCGAAAGATGTTTTATACAAAGTTTTTTGAATGATGATGATGAGGGAGCATTTTGAATTTCAGAGTCTACAAGCGATCACATGAAAAGATTTATTATAAGTTCCGGTTTTATGTTTAGGAATTTGAAGATTTTGATTTCCCCTTGTGTAACGATCATGGATATTGTTCATAGGGATGAACTGCGAGGAAAGATATTGCGGCATATTATTAATTTTAATTGAGTATAGACAGGATAAAAGATGAAGCTTCCTTCTAGCATCGAGCTTAAGCAAGGATAATTTCTTGTACGAATCCGATACATGATCACTGGTCGCAGATAAATCGGATACAGGAGTTTTGGGATCGTTTCGCGATTGTAGTTTCGTCGCAAGCTCATCGGATAAATCCTGGTAAACGATATCGCAGTAATCGAAGTGCGGGAAAATGAGTGTAGATACGAGATTTTTTCTAAGAGAACGAGGAAGGAAAGCTTTTCGTCGTGTAAGAGAGTGTAGAGTCCTGTTTACATTTTTCCGTATTTTAGTAGTTTGATCTCCCCAAGTTAGAGATTCGTTGATTATAAGACCTAGATTCGTAACACTTTGGCAGAGCGGGATATTTTCATTGACAATCTTAACGGGGTGTAAAGAATTTTTATTTAAGGTGGAGATAAGTTTAGGATGCCCAATTATAATAGATTGACTTTTAGATGGATTGATTGCTAGTTGATTTGTTGTACACCAATCTTTTATCAATGAAATATCAGTGTTCATTTGGTCTATGGCATGGTTGAGATAAGATGCCGGTGAGTGAGTGTAGAGCTGTAGATCGTCGGCATAGAGGTGGCAATTACAATTTATTAGATTAGCAGCGATATCATTAATGTAGATAGTGAATAGTAATGGCCCGAGGGTAGATCCTTGCGGTACGCCTCTATGGTTTTTAAGCCATTCGGAGAAGGAACTGTCATAAATGACCTTTTGGGTCCTATTGGGTCGCAGTTGGGTCCTATTGGGTATACCTTTGGGTCGCAGCAAACGAAGCTTGCTGATTAGTATGTCTTTATCTATGGAATCAAAGGCCTTGCTGAAGTCCAGTAAGGTCAGAACAGTTACTTCTCTGCGATCCATGGCACGGCGAATATTGTCAGTAATCTTTATCAAGACTGTAGTTGTATTATGTGACCGACGGAAGCCAGATTGATAGGGGTCAAAAAGACGATTCGTTGTAAGGTAAGAGCTAATTTGTTCGTGAATTAGCTTTTCAAAGGCCTTAGAAATAGCTGGTAGGATACTGATTGGTCTGTATAGGGTGCATGTAGAGGAGGATGACTTTTTGGGTAAGGGGTGGACTAGAGCTTTTTTCCACTGTGTTGTAAATTTGCCATTTGCAATGAATAGGTAATATTAGGGCACATCGACCTACCGAAAGGTAGAACACTTATGTATGTATGTTATAGTTATCCTCGAGTTCAAAACTCTCTAATTTATATTTCCAGTTGTTTAGATATTCAAAACTTTTGATTATTTTCTGCGGTGAATGAAATCTCTCATCATACGCAACTGACAATGATTGGTAGTTGGAAATGTTGATTTGAGAGTTGTCCGATGACAAATAAATAGAAATAGAGATTTTAAAATATTTCTCGTTCTCAGCATCTGTACTTCATCTAGTGCACCGCGGAACGCTAAAATAAAACTGTTATAATATTATTATATCCATTCTTTCACGATCTCCTTGGTTAATAAATACATGATTAGTACACGTCCATATTGTATACGCAATTTCATAAAGAAACACTTTCCGAGGTCAATATGAGAGTCATGATTATGCAGGAATTGTCAATAAATAAGTAAATTAGATTCGATGGATGTAACTTCGGTAAAGATCATAATGATTTAAGGATATTAAAAATGATTTTTCTTAACGACCTAATGGTAAGGTATGACTACATGAATTGGGTAATAATTATGCGATGCGTAGAGCTATTCTAGTGATGGATAGGAAATCATTTTTTAAAGAACATTCTTTCTCCTTTTGAAGATCATGGATAGAGAATGATTATTCTTAGAAATCATGGATATAATAAACAGTTATTTATCTTGTATTTTTCATGAAATTTAGCAATTTATTGGCAGAGAAAATAAAATGTTTAAAGATGATGTGACACCTTTTCTTTTCGTCTGCAACTCTTCCCTCTCAATATCACTTATTTGTAAGGTATTCGTCAGGTGAAGTAAGATGTAGCAATCCCTTAAGAAGAAGAAACAGTATTTTTGGAAACTATTGGGAGTTCTCGACCCTGAAACAAAAGCAGTCGTTGAGAAAATAACCGAGAAATAAATACTAATAACAAAGAAATTTAAAAAGTGGTAAAAACCAAAATCGTCAATTAGAAGCAGCAAAACGTATCCCAACTAAGGTACCACCAGAAACGTCAATTGATCGTAAGCTGGGAATTAAGACGTCAGAAATAATACAATAATAGTATTTATAAGTTAGAGACTCCAACTTTTCTCATATTAACTTCTTCGCGTGGAAACTGTCTGCATATTTCCTCACGTCACATAAAATTAACTCTTTCGCTGATATTGTTAATTCGAAAAACTGTGTAATACTCTTAGTAAGACGGACCTTTCTGTTCAGTGGATTATAAATTAATATCTTTCATTAGAATTCAAACACCTTTTCAATTCTTGTATGCATTTTGGTAATCGGACACAAGAATTTTGAATTCGGGTTTCTTTAAGTTAAACACTCCAATCAACGTAACTATTTTCACATTTGGAAGTATTATGGTCACCTTTCGAAACAATTTGCCTCCTTATTGATGGAGAATCCATAACGGGAATATTACACCCCACATAATGGGGCGATTCGTCAGCGCAACTGCAGATCCTTTGACTGTAGTTTAGGTGATTTCCCTTCAGTATTTCGTCATTTACATTTATTTATGTCTATGTAAGTACCCTGAAATTGTGGCGACGTGTGGCCGAGGGTGCATGCATTATCACTCCACTTCCCTAACTGATTACATTTGCATATCGTTCTCAGATAAGATGAGTTCTTTAATCGATTCTTTCTAACACCTAATTCCCTAATCTTTCTCGCAGTATCAGAGCGGCCTATGTAACAGGGAGAACTCATTATATTGGCTACATCATGTCTGAACGTGTTTCCTCTGAATTTTCCCAGTAAATTAATTCTTTGTTTAAATATTCTAACTTCTAGAGAATCCCATCCCACGTTCCAAAGCATCTGTGTAACACTTACTGGTTATTCGTAGCAATTCTTCGCAAAACGTATCGCCTTTCACTGCACCATTTCTAATTCCCGAATACAACAGTTATCGGTCCATACACTACACGCATACTCAAGATGAGGTCTAACCAACGCGAAATAACATCGCTCGCGAACTATTTCTTCGCTCAGACCGACTATTTTCTCAAAGAAGCCGAGTCTATTAATTGTTTTTTCGGGTATTTTACGAATGTGGACACTCAATGTTAAGTTATTCGTGAGAGTGACTCCAAGTTATTTCACCGATTCCATCGTTGATAAAGTTTTCCCTCGGAGGCTCTACAAATAACATCAGTGTGCTACCTTTCGGTAGGTCCATGTGCCCTAATATTCCCTATTCATAGCCTTTTCCTTCGTTACCTGGTAACTCACCCCACCCTTTATGTCATCTACCATGTTTTGCCTTTGCCTTCTCCTCTGTCTTTTCCCTTGCATTCTACCCTCTATTACATTCTTCAGCAATCCCTCTCCTTTCAATATCTGACCCACCCATTTCTTTTGTCGGCGCTTATTACTTTAATTAAAACCTTTTCCTCCCCAACCATTTCTAGCACCTCTATGTTTGTTTTTCTATCCACAAAGATCACCTTCTCCATTCTACGCCACACCCACATCTCAAATGCCTCCAATCTTTTGATGTCCTCTTTTCGTAAGGTCCACGTTTCACACCCATATAGCAAAACACTCCATATCAAGGATTTTACCAATCTTTTCCTGATTCCTTTATCGAGACCCTTTGTCATTAATTCCCTTCGCTTCATAAAAGCTTCCTTGGCCAATGCTACTCTTTTTCGAACCTCATCTCCACACCTCCCATCCCAAGATAGAACACTACCCAAGTACGAGAATTTGTCCACCTGCTCTAGTTTTTCCCCATCGACCCTGATCGTTAATTTAGCCTTCTTTCCCTTAGTGAATCTCATTACCTTAGTTTTACTTACGTTAATTTTCATTCCATATTCCCTTGCCTTATCGTTTAGTGCATTTACTAGTATTTGTAAACCCCTTTCGGAATCGCACACAATAGCTTTATCGTCTGCATATCTTACTGACTTTACCACTTTCCCTCCAACTATCACTCCCTTGCTTATTTCTTCCCAAGCTTCATTCACAATTTCCTCTGCGTTTATATTAAAAAGCGATGGTGATAATGGGCAACCTTGTCTTACCCCTTTCCGACTCCCCCTCAGTTATTCTAACTTGCGCTGTTTGATTTAAGTGCAAATTTTGCACCAAACGCCTATCTTTCCAGTCCAACCCAATTTTCTTTAAAATTCCCGTTAATTTTAGCCATTGAACTCTATCGAAAGCCTTTTCAAAATCGACAAAACATGTACATATATCCTTTTTAAGTCAAAGGGATGGGTTAAAACCTGCTTTTAGTTCCCATCCAATACTATTATTTGCATATAAAATTCACAACTTATAAATCACCTTTAAAGTAAACTTAAAACTTATCAACGATAGTTAATTACATGTGCTACGTTATAATGAGAAGTCACGAAAGGGTTAATACTCAGTTATATACGTAAAAGTTAAAAGAAATTGGTTGATAGTATGTACTTTTTAGTGATAAGTGCAGCGTAAGGCGATACGATTTGTTAAAAAGTGCTACGATAGAGAAGCAAGTGTAACGCAAATGCTCACAGACGCAGGTTGGGAATCCTTGAAAGAAAGGAGATTAGAAGCTAGGCTGCGATTGTTAGATAAATTCAGAGGAAATACATTTTCGGATGACGTAATTGATATTATGCGACCCCTCTGCTACTTTGCCCGATCGGACAGTGAGCGTAAATAAGAGAAATAGACGCGAGGACAAGTCGTTTTAGAGACTTTTTTTCCGCGAACGATACGCGATAATAATAAATTAAAGAAGTAATTCTACTCTTGGTGTTTACACCCCCTGCCACACGCCGGAAGGCGGCTTGCAGGGTACTTATGTAGATGTTGCACCAGTCAGGGTGGATCAGGAAAGTTATATTTCCGGAGAATCCACTCAGACTGCGCATTGAATTATTTTCGTGGTCTAGCTGTAGGATATTTAGAGAGAAAGAGACAAAAATAACATCGAATATAAATCCACAGTGTAATTAACTAATAGTTTCATGCAGTAATTAACATAAGTAATATCATCAATAGTTTCATGCAATAATTAACATAAGTAATATCATCAAAATAACAGAATATGGACAATTGGAACTGGCCCTGATAATTACACATCAAATATTATCATATGCGATAAGGTCGATATAAAACAACTTAGCTGAATAATGCAATTGCCAATAACTTGTTGGTCTTAACACAGAATATCTTCACACATGTTCAGCGTTGATGTCTCTTGAGGATGACTCACGGCTTCACGGACGTCCGATGTCTCGAAGCGTCGAGCTCGTACTTTCCGAGGCAATTAGGAGATTAGGAGAAGTGCGGGAAACAAAAGAAATTGGAAATTCGCAATTTTGGCAGGAATCAGACGGTGGCCAATAACCTTTCCCGAAATGATCGGAACTGTCCGCGGCAGGAGCTAGTTCAATCCTCGATCGGGTATTCATACTCGCTGTTGCTACTTGTAAATTGGCGACCAAATCGGCACAATGTAGATGTAGATATCTGATACTAGCTTAAAATAGTTTTGATAATTACGGAAACGGGAATAATTCTCATATTCTCCTATCAACAGTCCTCTCGTGTCTCGCATACTCGTGATCATCATTTTTATCGCCACTTGGCCTTGAAAAAAATAGAGAACCATTCATTGAAAGCTACTTCTTTTATTACTTGCAATTAGTGGACTAACACTGCGTAATGCTAATGTTTTTTTATTTCCATTCGCTTTGTTTATAGCAAATACTTTAGAGATTATGATTCGTCTATTATTTAAAGGGAAAGAAAAAAACTATTTAGGAGGAAAGAGTTTGCTTGTAGACATCCGTCTGTGGGTCAAAGGTTATCTCCAATGACTTGCGACTTCTTCTTGGGCGAAAAGAGGACCAACAAGGAAATCTTTCTCTCAACTGCGCTCTTCTCCGATGGAAATCACGACAAGTTTTCTTTCCCCGTCGATATCGGGAGAACAGCGATATGTGGTATTTTGGTATAACCACTTGACTTTCCTTTTATAGACAAAACTAGAATTGGCTAAATAAAAGTCGATGAGGAGTTGGACAGGCTAATGATGAGATTTCTTTGCTAGTGATAGGGCCGCTTAGTCTGAAATGAGTTCACTTTTTAAATGGTGAATTCCCTTATTTTATGATAAGTTTCGTTAGTTAATGATGATTTCACTTACTTAGTGATGAGTATGTTTCATCAATAAAGATTTCTCTCATTTTGTGATGAGTCTGCTGAATGTATGATACCTTTGCTTAACCTTCGCTTACTTTATGATGATTTCGCTTAGTTTTGGTCAGTACGATTAGTTAACGATGAGTACGCTTGGTATATGATGACTTCGCTAACCACATTATCCTTCCTTTCAGACTATATCGATTATTTAATGATGAGTTCGCTTGGTATATGATGACTTCGCTAACCTCATTATGCTTCCTTTCAGACTATGTCGATTATTTAATGATGAGTTCGCTTAGTATAGAACGATTTCTTTTAGCATTGTTCAGTACAATTAGTTATTGATTAGTTCGCTTAATTTAAGATATTTCGCTTAGTTAAAGATAGTTATGAGTTCCCTTTGTATATATTGAGTCCGCTAAGTATATGTTGAGTCCGCTTAGAATAGGTTTAGACCGCTTAGGAAACGATGGGTCTGCTTAGTTTTTATGGGTTTGCTTAGTTATTGATGGGCTGGCTTAGTTTATGATAAGTTCGCTTAGTTTATGATTTCCCTTAGTATATGTTGGGTCCGCTTAATGTATGTTGAATCCGCTAAGTATGCGTTGAGTCCGCTTACTATCCGTTACTAACGGTATTATAACTTTAATTTGATCGGTAAAATTGTTATCTATACATTTTAAGCACTCGATCTCTGTCAAAACTTTTCCTTCCCTCAATTACCAAAGAATGTCTCATCCTTGTTTCAATTCAGATGTAAATAAAGACATGAAAGTAATAGGAATTCACGAGTGATTTACCTTTTTCATTTTAAAGTGTAACTAAAGAATTGAAATTAAGATTCGCAGGATTGATTTAAAAACGAATGTTTTGATGAATAACAATTATTCTTGATGAATTAAGTTCTATAAGATAAGTATATTAAAGGAAAATTTGAAGTTTTTGGTGCATTAGTTGGAAAAAGAAGAAATTCTAATGAAATATTTCATCCAAGAGCGATTTAGAATTAGTGAAAGGATAACTATATTTAAAATTTGTTTGGTTATTGGTTCTTGCAATCCTTGCTATCTTGCAAAATTGCAATGGATTATTTTACATAGATTACTGACTAAAATGCAAAATGCCCATTTTTCATTTTTATTTTTACATTTTATTCATCTGCCGATGTTTTTTATGCGATCAAATAATGTTAACATAATTTCTACTGCCTCCCCTTTATCTCTCATAACATGTATTTGGATATGAATATTTTTTTAATCATTTAAAGTCGTTAATGAAGTTTGTTTTCCTTATACGAAGCCTCTCTTTTTACTCCTACATTTATATTGTTTGTCTATTGTTCTCTATCCTTTTTATCTCCTTTCTGTTCCGGTAGTGCGTACTTCTTATTTCTGTTTAAAAAAGATTAAAATACTACGTAACTTACTGCTTTATACACGCAATAGAAATTATAAATGTAGAGGGGAAATACACCTCCAATTCCTTGTACATGACGAATCTGGCATTGGCGTTATGGCGGTACGAGGGAAATAGAAAAGATCTGCGTTTTGGAAAAGCTTGTAACCGAGGAGATAGACCAAGAAAACCAATGATAACCCCGAAGAAAATTAATGCTATATTTGCTGTGTGTGCATTCATTTGTTTATTTTGTCCTACGTTTCACTTTTTTATCGTTAATCATGTCTGTAATCCTGAAGGAAGAAAACCATTAATATCCCCAAGATGTTTAATGACACGACCGGTTCGTGATATTTAACACCTTGTGGATAATACAAAGTTATCTTAATTCTATCACAATGGCTTTCTATGAAGTACGGCCGATTATCATAGATTATATTGAACTTTTCAATCTCTCTACTAGTAGGAAATTACAAGGAAATGTCAGTACTGATGGATTTACGAATTATCATTTTCATTACAGATTGCTACAGCGATTTTCTGGGGAAGAAGGAAGGAAGACATGAAGAATTGGTAGAGATGAGAAGGAAAATGTACGCCGCTACATCTGGTGTAAGATACAAGATTTGAACAGAATAAAACACTAAAAAGCTACCAATATGTTTTATTACACCCCAATAATCTTTCATTGCGTTCCTTCAACAGCCTAGGCTACTGGAAGTCCGAACAATTTTATTACAGTTGATGCGCGGTGAAATAATTTACGACCACAAATCGGTGCGAACTAATGCAATGTAAAACGAGCTAAAACATATTGAAAAGACCTATTGCGAGAACTAATCGGTGCGACCTTGATCAATATATTACGAGTTAGAAACGGTTAGAAATTTCCATGAGGGACGAGGCAATACAAGATAGTCCGACTTCCGTCGTACGAGCTAGTTACAGGGTAGGTGGACCATAACCGCGTTGAAACAAGTTGTAATTACTAGCTGAAACGGGGTAGAACTAGATAGTCCGAGTTAACTCGTCCTAGCTGTTTTTCCCTAGGGAAATGCTAATATGTTGAGGCAAGTCACCTCATATATCTATAAAAAATTGTTGCTGATATTACTTTTACAGAGACGAGTATTATTTGTTTTTATTTCCGAAAGAAATTCCACTCAAGAACTTACGTAGTGCATATATAGAACTATAATGTGGCCTAAGAATGAATAGAATGTATGTTTGAGGCCGGTTCATTTTCAAAGCCGGAAATTATTTATCCAGTTATTTTCATAAACAGCTTTCCCTAATTGATGCATGAACAACACCACTCTGCGGATTGTGACCTTCTGTATAAATTTTTCTCATATGTTAGCATCTTTCAAAGGTATAACATTTTGCAGATTTTATCTTCAATAATTATTAATTGATGGGCCTCACTAGCTAGCAAGGTGATTTATTCACTGAAGATACACTTTCCCAACTGATGAGACCATCACCATGAGCCCGATTTATTTTAACATATCTAATACCATCGTTCTGCCCAACTAAGTTTGTAGTCACTGAGTATTCTTCAGCGTTGAAAAAATTTGTTTCATGTTCGTTTTAAGTGTATTATAACTTCTTTTAACATGTCTTAATCTGCATCATAATCTTCCTTCTGCTTTGTCAGACTTTGGTCATGAAAATCACATCTGATGGAAGGAATTGTCAGGATACTTGTTCCTTGCTTTCTGTGCTGTTATCTGTAAGGTTTACTCCATGTAAATTTTTGTGAATCCTCCCACTTCCTTTAATCTCCAAGTGTTGGTATGCTTCCCAAAAATAACACAACCCTATTAAGTGGCACTAAAATAAATAAAATAATTCTGTGAGTACTGAATTAAAAATAAGTGTGCTAAACTTAAACCTTTTTTGCTTGGGCCTTAAGAGATCATATTACTGCTGACTCTCATGACTGCTGTGTTGAAAATGATTTATTTACATGGAGTGAAATTGCACAAGAATAAGTGTGATTTGTACAGCATTTGTGATTGAATAGTTATTTGAGTTCTATAGAATATTGGAATATTTGTGGAAATTGATGATTGTGACATGTGAACATGTGTATGTAAAATTTCTGCTTGCAACGTTCCGAAAGGCAGTTTGCAGGGTATTGACGTAGAAGTAGAAATTGAAACCGCTAAATACAGTGCTTCAGTATGAAGGACTCTCTGCCTTATTTCCTTTCATAAAAAGGAAGGGATGGAGCATGGGCAGCCAAGAGTGGGGTTCCATGGATACCTACTATCTGGCTCCTAAATATTAAGTGGGCCTCAATTTACAAGTTAATATTTTATTTTGCGGAAGACGAACAATATATGTGTAGAAGACATTTTTCTCGACAAGGTATCTTGCTTTATGAATTTAAAGTTACTCCCCACCGGGATAGAGGAAGCGGATTTTGGAAATTTTTACTTTTCAAAATAAGGCTGGCCCTGATTTAGAAAGAAAAAAATGTAAAGGGTACTTCCTTGTAAGGTTGATATTAACGATTAAGGTGAATAATAATGACTTTGAAGATGCTTTGATAGTCTTTCTTACTGAGGTTAACAGAAGACATTTACATCAGGCAATAACTGTGTTATTGAATTTTTCCATCCAAAGTTAAACTTTTCTCCGAGTCCTTCATTTATGTTTCATTTTTACTCCATTAGCATTTTACATTTACTTCTTTCTTTAAATAGAAAGCAGTGTCCTTCTATACATGAAATGGAATTGAAACAATATATAGACGGTTATAACCGCTAGTTTAAATATGCAAAAGTAATGAAATTAAGGAATAATAATTATATTACAGTGTAGTAAATAGCCTTCCACCTAGAAAAGGTTCATCAAAATGAGCAATGATTAAAATATGAGCAAAATAGCTTCGGCTTAGCTTTTTGTTTCGCTCTAAATAGGTTTGAATTCAGCGCGGTTAAGATACTCGGGAAAGAGATATACTTTCGATTCTCCGATTTCCTGCACTTCCGCTTATTTCCCGGCTTTAGTGGGTAATCAGTCAGTTGAGGGAACGTGCTTCTTTTGTGTCTCTGACAACATCTGTGTTGCTCTGGATTTGTTTATGTGAAATATTGTTTGAAACCATACTTATATATTTCAATCTATTCTGCCGTTACTGCTAGATTGTACAAAACTCTAATGCTAACGAAATAATATATATACTTTTCATAAACTTAGCTCATGTGTCTATTTATTAGATGCTAAAAACACATGCCAATTGGAAAGAATTCTTCATGCCTATACATGTTTTATATTCTTTTGATTTTTCTCCTCATCACATTGCATTCCACACGGATTCATTTTTTATTTCCTTTTTTCATGGCCTCTGTGCGACTCCTAGGCATGGAATGTCTTCCTTACAAAAATGGTGTCGTGGGCAGAGGATATTCTTCGACTGTTGTATTTGCGACGAAAGAGAATGCCGTTGCTGAAGGAAGGTTGCAAGCTTCGCCTCTCGGATTTTTAGTTTCAATTTGACCAGAGGACATCCGCGGTGGGATTCAGCACAGCTGGAAAGAGCCTTGCCAAGAAAGGAAGACATTCCTCGCTCGTGGTAGCCGGGAAGAGGCAAAATACGGAAGAAATACTTCACTTTGGTCAGTGTTGTGAGAGTTTTATGGTTAGAGAATCAGTTACATAGAGGGAGTGCAAAATTCATTGTTAAATATGTGTGATTGGAAGTGCAGAAAAATCGAGGTATCAGAAGGTGAATTCCTTTTTCAAGGTTTGTCGATCTTCTCCCTTTATATCATATTCTCTGGTAATTGGAGTCATAGGTTTTATTAACAGAAACCTAGTTAATCATGCGCTTTGCAAAGTTAAATTACGGCAGCATTATCGTAATGGGACGAAGAAGTAGAAGGGGGTCGTATAATACCGATTATTGAAAATATACTTTCTCAGAATTTAGCAAGCCGTTACTGCTTACTTACTTACTTAGCATACCTTAGCTTATAATCTTCCTTCCTTTGAGAATCCCTAACTCTCGACAGCATTTTCTAATCGCTTCCTGTTCTTTCGTAGCACTTCTTCACAATTCGTATCGCCCTGCGCATCGGTTTTGTATGCACAGTTGTGATCTTGTAATGTAAGACTACGTATTCATAGTTTTCACAATAAATAATAAATTGCTCGCGCAGGTTTGGAAAACCTTGATAATCTACCAATGCTTTTAAAAACTTCCGATTCACCATTATAGTGTAAATCGTTACTTCAACCATAATTTTCGAGGAATACACTAATTTTCCTAGAATATTCTCATTTGTCTTTATTTGGGTGGACTACAGATTACATACAGACCTGGTCACTCTGACTTTATCCACTGACGTTATCCTTTTTTAATATGATTGCATATAATTTACTTTATTACTTATTTATGAGATATTAAAGAAAAAACGGAGCAAGAATTAAGACTTTTATATGAAATGGAACGCCATTTCAAAGAGAACATCGTCGCAACGGGCCAAAAAACCCCGTCCCAGAGCCATGACAGCTCTGTAATAATTAAATAATTAATTANAAAGGGTTTGGACTCAAATCTCAAACAAACAAACTCACAGAATTTCTGCTTTAGATATACAGATATAGCAGCTATGTTAACTGATGAATTTACGATATACAGTAATCAACGTGCACATATACATATATACCACAAAACATTTGTACATAGTGAAATATAGATGATTAGGCGTTACTTTGTGGAAAGTCATTTAAGTAGAAAAGGATAAACTTGGTAATTTTCCACAATTTGTACATAGCTTGTATCATTTTCAAATAAAAGAACTTGATATTTGAAGATAACAGTATAAACCCTAATGGCATCAGAAGTGATTCGAAGAATCAGGTTTTCTTAATGCTGCAGTAGGATTCCATTCAGCTAACGCCATGCGGCCATCCAGGAACCAGGTTCTCGCCATCAGCATCGTTTTACACAGCCACGATCCTAAATTAGACTAATAAAAACGTTATAAAAGAACTTGAAATACTCGTAAAAGAAGACTTTTCACATTACGCTGTCCACCGCGCACGATTACTTATTTCTAACAACTTAAGAATCGACATTTAGAGCACGATTTCACCATAAAATTGACGTACCATGATTTTATACCAAATGTTAACAATTTAATTATTCAATTAATTACGAGAATTTTTGGATATCTAATTTTTTTGCCACATATTAGTGAGAAAACGAGATATTTCAATATTAGACAGTTGAAATGTATAATTATTTGACCAATATTGTGAAGTAATTTTGATTTCTAAGCGTGACATTTACTTACGTTACTGGATTCAGCTAATAATTTAATGTTGAAGAGTTATGTTGAGAGATTAGAGGATGATTTAGAGTTTCGTCAAAACGTAATGNATAGATAAAATTTACGTGTTTAAATGCGAGAAGCTCGGATATCTATATTTAACATTTGGCTTTGATGTTACCTGATGGTACATATTTTCATAAGTTGATGAAGATGTGATTTTAATTTGTTTTGAAATCTCTGGCTGGCTCGAGTTAAGAATTCGTGGGAGGATACCGTGTGCTTTATAAATGTCGTTGATTGATGTCAGCGGCGGATAGTTTAAAATAATTTTGATTACTTTTTTTTTTTCAAATTTATAAATTTTTTGGTGATGTTGTTTTGCACAATAGTGCCTTTTTGGGCTGGCATAAACCAGGATGGATCTGACCATCGCACAGTAGACTCTCATTTTATTCTTTTCCTTTATTTTGCTGGAGTGAAGTATTTTACGTAATGCCAAGTATGCATTGTGAGCTTTTGAAATTGCGTAACTAGTATGGGACTTCCACGACAACCGATCGTCGAGCACTACGCCGAGGAATTTTTGCGAGTTTGTTTGCTTGAATGCGGACCCCCCCCACAGGCACGATGCATTCTTGTATCCGTGTTGTCTCGCGAATACTATCATCGCGCACTTAGCTGGATTCACCCTGAGTCTCCAATCGGAGGCCCAGGAATGCACCCACTCCAAATGCGCCTGAAGGACGGCATTCGCGAGATTACAATTGCGTGACTTCGAGATGATAGTGCAGTCGTCGGCGTAAAGGTATATCCTTGTACCCATGCTGGTGGGAATGTCCGCAGTAAGTAGATTAAAAAGGGTAGGGGACAATATTGCGCCCTGCGGGACGCCTGCTCTCTGGGCTTTCAGTGCGGACAATTTTGAGCCAATTTTGACCTGAAAGAATCTATTGGTTAAAGAAGAATTGATAATTTGGATGAGGTTAGAATCAAAGCCAAAAGTAATTAATTTGTAGATAATTCCGTTATGCCAAACTTTATCGAATGCGGACTGAAAGTCCAGAAAGCAGGCGACTGTTCCCATTAAAACCATCGATGATGTCCTCGGCGAGTCTCACGATCTGGTGAGTCGACCCTCGTCGAAAACCAGCTTGAAAATCGGGAATTAATTTCTTAACTGCGATGGTCAGTTCCCTCCTGGTTAAAATTAATTTCTCTAAGACCGAGTATTGGTAACAAACTAATGGGTCTGTGATTGTTTATTATTGTTCGGCTTCGAGATCATGACTACCATTGCAATTTTCCAAATAGATGGAAAATAGTTTAGTTGCAGGCATTTATTGTATATGTCAAGAAGAATGTGTATTACTTTAATAGGGAAGGCTTTGATCTTCTTTGCCGTTATTCTGTCATGACCTGCGGCTTTATTTGATGGTAATTTTTTAATTATGTATGTCCCTCAGCTCGGGGACTCGGCAAGGTTGAGTGGCACAAGTTTGACTAAGGATCGCCCTCTCCACCATGTCCGATATTGCCACGTTGCCACATTCTAATGGAGTGTATTGGTTTTTGAGGTAATTGCTAAAAGCATCGCATCTATCAGTTTCGGAAGTGAGTTTATTATCATTAATAACAATGTGATTTATTTGATATTTTTTTCCGGAAATCGTACGCCAAAGTGCATTAATGTCACTTTTATTTCATTTATTTGCATCGATCATTTTATTTATTCTATCATTTTTAAATCTTTTGACCTTGTTTTGATCTAATGATAGCAATTTTTTAACTCAATTAGTTTTGCTATAGATTTATACTTTTGGTAATCTTTCCTGGCTTTGTTTCTCTTGGAAATTAGTTTTCAGACATCAGTGGGTAATCGGACATGGTCAGGAGGGGGCTTCCTCCTAGCCACCGACCCCCGCATGTACGCCAGCCCAACAAGATTGGTAAACTCGCCCACCGCGGCATCGATGCCTTTTTCACCATTTAAAACTTCAATACTTTTAAGATTATTAAATAACTTGTCTAAAATATCGGCGAACCGTTCGTAGCTTAAAATTCTATAATCTGAATTAAAATCTTCGTTAAAATCTATCTGAAAGTACAATAGAATCGGTAGGTGATCCGAGGCTAAGGCAGTTAGTTGTAGCAATGAGTTGGGGTGTGCGGAATGTTGAAAAAAAGAAATCGATCGAATCGTCTTTTTCAGATGGCCAGTGACGCTGTGAGTTACTCTCTCGCCAGCATGAATTGTAAAATTATTGTCCAGTAAGAATTTCGCAAGAGCTTTTCCGCGGTTCGTTTCTTTTTTGCCACCCCATTTAAAACGTTTTGCGTTGAAATCGCCACCAATATTAGTATATATGAGTATATTTAAAATTCGCACAAATCCTTTTTAAATCAGAAACGTGGAATTTTCGTTCAGGAGGGTCGTAAAGAGAAATAACATTAAGAGAATGATTTTCAATATTGATCGATATGTCGGTAGCGGATATTCATTTAAAAATAGGCAAGTTAATACGCTTAGCATTAAAATGTTTGTCACTAACGATCGCTGTGCCACGAATAGCTTCATCTTCATCGTCTCGGAATATATCATATCCCGGAATTACAAATTCTTTGTTATTGGTGAGATGCGTTTCGGAGATCAAAGCTCCACTAATATTATTGGAATGTTTGATTGATTGAATTGTTTGATTCGATATGCAAACTCCGTTTCTTGTTTCTTAATTCCGTTAGCATTCCATTGAATAATCTTAATGATTCTGCTTTCAGTAATTTAATAAAAGATGCGTTGAATTGATAACGTGTGAGATGAATGCAGTCCTGGTGAGTCCAGGCTTGACAATTAACAGTGCGAAATACACTTAGTCATAATCCTCATGGTCGCTATCTGTCTTTTCCTCGTTTAATATGAGGTCGGTAACCCCTGGTGACGGCGCATCAGTGAGATCACAATTACTTAATGAAGTTGATTCCTTGCTAACTTTTTTGCTCTTGGTAATATCGGCATAAGTTTGTTTAATGCGTTTTTCTGTCACAAACGGAATTTGCTGATTAACCGATTTTGGGGTATCGGTGGCTAATTGAGGGGTTTTTAATACTTCCATCTTTTGTAATATTTTTTGTGACTTTGCTTTTAGTTCCTGTAATGTTTCCTTTAATTTTTCATAATTGGGGCAGCCTCGGTAACTAGCCGGGTGACTCCCGTTGCAATTTCCACACACTTTGCCGGCTTTCTTTGTGCAGTTAAATGATTCTCACCGACTTGACGCAGCGAGGCGGCATGTAGCTTTATCGGTGTGTCCAAACAGCTGGCACCGGTGGCATTGTGGCGGGCCCTTTGGAGGACGATGTCTCTCAATCCGAATTTTTAGTCCGCATATGTATTTGACTAATAATAATTCGACCTGCGCCGTGCTTTCATGAAGCTCTATTATGAACGATGTAAAAAGTCGCTGATGTCATTCCATCTTTTAATTTCCTTTCATTTGGCATTATTTTCCTTTCATTTGGTAGTTTGCATTTGGGTAACCCAATTAGTCAAGACACCTTGGTCTTCTAATGATTCCTTTATATCGTCAGGATTTAAGTTAATCGGTAAATCTCTTATAACAAATAATTTTTTCTTTTCGTTTCGTTCTCTGTAAGTAAAGAAGCTTTCCGTTTCCTCGACGAAGAGTGATTTGACCAAAAAAATGTCAGCAATGCTAAGCAATGGACTACCGTTCTGCGGCCCGCCAGCCGGGCAACGGGCGGAAAAGAACAATTTGTCTTAATTTTCTTAAAAAGTTGAGTCCAATTCTTAACCCGATCAATGTAGATTGGGGGAATTTAGCTTAGTTTTCTATTAATCCTTTCTTCGTTCGTAGTTGTACCTCCCGGGGTAATTGGGGAGTCAATCTCTACGGCTATATTTCCCGCTACTGTGGAAAATCGATTACATATAATAATTTTATTAGCTGATTCGACTGCGGCTGCGTTCTCGCGAGCGCACCCACCCTTTGTTGGTTTAATAGTTTGCCATTGACCGTCATTTGTGTCTGCCGTCCCGACCTTGATCAGGTCGTTGATGGTCTGATTAGATGGAAGTGGGGAAATTATGGCCGGTAGCCCAACCCCCTAGTATTTTTTAATATACCTCGAGGGAAGGAGTTTTTCGTCATGACCTCAGCGCTTGCAGTGTTATTAACCTGCGCAGCGCGAGTCTGAGAAGAGTGAGTGAACATGGTAGATGTTTGCTAAATGTTATAACCCTGAGAAAAAACAGTTAAATCCAGTTAAAAGAGCTAAATCCAGCATGGAACTGTCTCGCATTAGGTAACAGAATTCCGGAAGTAGCTCTTTCAGCTCACCGACCCTTTACGTTTATGCAGAACTCAACGTTAATGGAGTTGCATACTCTATTTCATATTGTAACAGGAATCGTCTTGCACAACGATCATCTCGTGAAAAGGTTAAGTCAGTGAACGGAAGCACTTCCGTCAGAAGCTGATATAATTGGTAATTTACCTATTGGAGACCTATGACAAATGCGTTGAAAACAAAATTTTACATTGTTTACCGTATTAACGGTGCTTTTCTCCACAATTGGTTCTCCAAATTGCTAATATGCGCTTTCAGGGTTCCTCGTATTTTTCATCTTTTCGCTGTTGCATTCTTTGACGTCAGAGAAAATCTTCCTGTCCTATGCATTTCCTGGTGACGTTTGTATAAAAAAGGGAAGCAATCTTGCATCGGCTAATGACTTCTAGTGTGGAGGTAATTGAAATTGAAGTTGAATAACTGAAACACGTACGTAGAGTGTGGTGTTTATTATTCACGGAGTGATTTGCTATTCCAGTCTATTAGGATGTATGCCTTCGTGGAATACGGATAAAGTTGGAAAATGTGGAGGCGAAATACACCTCCAATTCCTTGTACATGACGAATCTGGCGTTGGCGTTATGGCGGTACGAGGGAATTAGAAAAGATCTGCGTTTGGAAAAGCTTGTCACCGAGAAGATAGACCAAGAAAACCAATGGTAACCCCGAAGAAAATTAATGCTATATTTGCTGTGTGTGCATTCATTTGTTTATATTGTCCTACGTTTTACTTTTTTATCGTTAATCGTGTCTGTAATCCTGAAGGAAGAAAACCATTAATATATCCAAGATGCTTAATGACAAGACCGGTTCGTGATATTTAACACCTTGTGGATAATACAAAGTTATCTTAATTCTATCACAATGGCTTTCTATGAAGTACGGCCGATTATCATAGATTATATTGAACTTTTCAATCTCTCTACTAGTAGGAAATTACAAGGAAATGTCAGTACTGATGGATTTACGAATTATCATTTTCATTACAGATTGCTACAGCGATTTTCTGGGGAAGAAGGAAGGAAGACATGAAGAATTGGTAGAGATGAGAAGGAAAATGTACGCCGCTACATCTGGTGTAAGATACAAGATTTGAACAGAATAAAACACTAAAAAGCTACCAATATGTTTTATTACACCCCAATAATCTTTCGTTGCGTTCCTTCAACAGCCTAGGCTACTGGAAGTCCGAACAATTTTATTACAGTTGATGCGCGGTGAAATAATTTACGACCACAAATCGGTGCGAACTAATGCAATGTAAAACGAGCTAAAACATATTGAAAAGACCTATTGCGAGAACTAATCGGTGCGACCTTGATCAATATATTACGAGTTAGAAACGGTTAGAAATTTCCATGAGGGACGAGGCAATACAAGATAGTCCGACTTCCGTCGTACGAGCTAGTTACAGGGTAGGTGGACCATAACCGCGTTGAAACAAGTTGTAATTACTAGCTGAAACGGGGTAGAACTAGATAGTCCGAGTTAACTCGTCCTAGCTGTTTTTCCATAGGGAAATGCTAATATGTTGAGGCAAGTCACCTCATATATCTATAAAAAATTGTTGCTGATATTACTTTTACAGAGACGAGTATTATTTGTTTTTATTTCCGAAAGAAATTCCACTCAAGAACTTACGTAGTGCATATATAGAACTATAATGTGGCCTAAGAATGAATAGAATGTATGTTTGAGGCCGGTTCATTTTCAAAGCCGGAAATTATCCAGTTATTTTCATAAACAGCTTTCCCTAATTGATGCATAAACATCACCACTCTGCGGATTGTGACCTTCTGTATAAATTTTTCTCATGTTAGCATCTTTCAAAGGTATAACATTTTGCAGATTTTATCTTCAATAATTATTAATTGATGGGCCTCACTAGCTAGCAAGGTGATTTATTCACTGAAGATACACTTTCCCAACTGATGAGACCATCACCATGAGCCCGATTTATTTTAACATATCTAATACCATCGTTCTGCCCAACTAAGTTTGTAGTCACTGAGTATTCTTCAGCGTTGAAAAAATTTGTTTCATGTTCTTTTTAAGTGTATTAGAAAGCGGAAAGAATGAGTTCTTGATTCGATTGGTTCTAGCATCTAATTCTCTGATCTTAATCACAGTATCGGAACGGCCTCGGCACGGTGAACGCATTATATCGGCTACATCATCTCTGAACGTGCTTTCTCTGAATTTATCCAGTAAATTAATCCTTTGTTAAAATATTCTAACTTCTGACGATTCCCGACATGCGTCCTGAAGCATCTGAGTGACGTTCACTGATTTATCGTAGAAATTCTTCGAAATACGTATCGTCTTTCGCTGCACCTTTTCTAATTCCCGAATACAACACTTATCGGCCTATACACTACACGCATAATCAAGAAGAGGGCTAACAAATGCAAAATAACATCCCTCGCGAACTTTTTCGTCACTACAACCTATTTTAACCTAGCATCAGATACCTGCAATTACTGAAATTCTTCAACCTCAATATTGTTGGTTTGATAAACAGATGCTTACAAAGTAGTGCAATATTTCTTTGCTATAAGAAACTTTGGTAAAAGGTAAATTAATAGCAAACATTCTTTAGATAAATATTCACGAGTCGCGTTAAAATACGGAACAATGTCAGATGAATTTCTTCTAACATACTTACAATCGAATGATTTTATCATTCTAAACTCTTCGAATTAAAGCAATTAAAGAAATGTTAACAAATTTAAAAAATAATTGTATGCGTAACGAACTTGGCTTTCTGGAAAATTTCTTGAATCGGGCATAAACAATGATTCATCATTTACGAAGGTTTGTGTAATTTATGGCCTTAACAACCTTAAATACAATATTAATGCGTAATGAAGTGCCATTTATATTATTCTTCATGACAATTGAAATAAAAAGTATTAATGTATTAAGCACAAATACAAAAGATGAAAGATTTCATTCTATACGAAAATGTCCGCAAAACTGTTTTAACAATCGAGAATTACATAAAAATTTCTCCGATATATTCGATTCCCGATTCTGATTATTAGTCCCACATCTGGTGTTTCCCTTATAATTTGTGGGGATATTTATCTCGTACGCTGGGAGTCGTTCTTCGATTACAACACCCAAACCAACTGAAATGCTAAAAGTTTATTCAGTATTCACTGTCTGCGAATGTCTACCGTAAGTAACGAGTCATGGCTTGAAATTTGAATGAAATGCGATGACTTACGAATAACTGTGGTAAAGAGGGATGTGCTTAGATGCGTATGGCTTTACTGATTACTAAAATGTTATTCAAAATGCTTATCACGATTAGTCACGAAATTATAAAATTGAAAATCTGAGACGAATAAAGATCACTAAAGTAATTCATATGTTTTGCTATGAATATTGCATGGAAAAGAAAAAGGCGGTAAGAAAGTTGCGTCAAATAATATCACGAGTGGCAGCTGGGCTTATCTAAGCAAACTCGGCGTAAAGTGAGCAAACACATGCTTAACTAAGCAGACTCAACATTGATTAAACAAACTCTTTGTTGACAAAACAAATCGATTGTAAACTATGCATTGTGTAAAATTAGCAAGCAAACTCATCATTAAATAAACGGTCTCATCTATGACTAAGCGAACTTATCACTAAAAAAGAAAACTCATCAGTAGCTAAGCCAACTCATCATCGAATTCTTTTAGCCAATTCTAGTTTAGTCTATAAAAGGGAAGTCAGGTGGTTTATTATTATGATTTAGACCCGAGAAAAATTCACACAAGACCTTTGTAAATATGGAATTTAATTTCCCTATCGAAAAACGAATTTTTTTTGAGAATATCAGATAAATTTGAGACGGAATTAATATAAATGGACGCTTTTTGCGTTCTTAAAAGTTGTCACCACGATCATTAATTTTTATTTATGCGAAATCAAGTCATCAAAACGTACAGGGGAAAGTAAAATTTTACGAAAGTATACGACTAGTGAAAGAAAAAAAAATTATCCTTTAGTGGATTTGAATCCCAACTTTCCTAGCAGGATCATTGCACTTATGTACCTCAGCTATTAGCACTTTGGATGAAGCAGTATTTTTCTAAGATCTTCTTTACTTTCCTTCGGGTACATGCAACGCCGCCGTCACCTTGCGGGATCCTTCTGCACTTTTTGAAGGCTAAATTCAGAATTTGGAGGTCGTACAAGGTCAAAACAGCCGATTTTAACCCTTTTTTCAAAAATCGTGCTTTTAGCTCAACGAACTTAACCCTTTGGTGCCAACTTAACCCTTTACTGAAACCGAGAGTTATCGACGTCACTTTAGATTGTGACGTATTATGACGCACAAGTTTGGCGCCGATTCCAATTCTGTGATTTAATATTTTATTATTGATTTTTTTTTCAAAAATCTGGCCATTTTGGATTTATTTTTTCTTTCCTTATCCAACGCCATTTTCCCCATTGTGAAATGACTCGTTTTTTTACCCAAGATGCATTTCGCGATTGGTAAATAAATTATTAAATATTCCTTTTTAAAATCGACTTTCTTATTTTTTTTTCTCTTTTTTGAACTCTTATTTCAGACACCACGATGAATAACATTCAAAATATTCTCTACGAATAGGGCATTTTCACCCAATGGAAGACATTTTCCTTTACGAAATAAGAACATGAAATTGTAGTATTGATATTTATTTACGATATACAGTAATCAACGTGCACATATACATATATACCACAAAACATTTGTACATAGTGAAATCTAGATGATTAGGCGTTACTTTGTGGAAAGCCATTTAAGTAGAAAAGGATAAACTTGGTAATTTTCCACAATTTGTACATAGCTTGTATCATTTTCAAATAAAAGAACTTGATATTTGAAGATAACAGTATAAACCCTAATGGCATCAGAAGTGATTCGAAGAATCTGGTTTTCTTAATGCTGCAGTAGGATTCCATTCAGCTAACGCCATGCGGCCATCCAGGAACCAGGTTCTCGCCATCAGCATCGTTTTACACAGCCACGATCCTAAATTAGACTAATAAAAACGTTATAAAAGAACTTGAAATACTCGTAAAAGAAGACTTTTCACATTACGCTGTCCACCGCGCACGATTACTTATTTCTAACAACTTAAGAATCGACATTTAGAGCACGATTTCACCATAAAATTGACGTACCATGATTTTATACCAAATGTTAACAATTTAATTATTCAATTAATTACGAGAATTTTTGGATATCTAATTTTTTTGCCACATATTAGTGAGAAAACGAGATATTTCAATATTAGACAGTTGAAATGTATAATTATTTGACCAATATTGTGAAGTAATTTTGATTTCAAAGCGTGACATTTACTTACG